>VOPJ01001827.1:56465-81064 GCA_014673585.1 Semibalanus balanoides | reverse complement strand
CCTCAATATTGACCGTCCTGAAAAAATCCGGTATGCTTTCGATAGAGCTTGTCTCGAGTTAGCTTGTGGCGAGTTATCTAACGTCTTTTTTGCCCATCGCCACATCGTGTGGCTTTTAGATCTTAGGGGGCGGCTATCCGTCCCCTCCCGGCAGTATGTGGTTGGCAGCGGCGCGAACCGCCGCTGTTTACTGGTTAACATTGATTGTACCTTATTTCTTGAATTGAAATATGATGCGTCTGCCCAGCCGTTCCCGCTTCCGCCCTGTTGTGCCCGGCCTCTGTCCTGATCTGCTCCACCATCTCTCCTACCCTGCTCCACATCTGTCTTGCCCTGCCCCACCTCTGCCTTGCAAAGCCCTGCCTTGTCTTACTCTCCCCTGTCTTTCCCTGCCCTGTCCTGTCTCGCCATATCCTGCCCTGCCCTGCCCTGTTCTGTCTTGTCTTTCCTCTGCTTGCCTCTACCCCACCTCTGCCCCGCCTCTGCCCCGCCTCTGCCCCGCCTCTGCCCCACCTCTGCCCCGCCTCTGCCCCGCCCTGTCCCGTCCTGCCCTGTCCGCTCCCTGTCATGTCCTGCCCTACCCAGTCCCGCCCTGCTCTGCCCTTTGCTGCCACCCTGTCCTGCCCCGCCCAGTGGCGCCGGTGCAGTTTTTGCAATGGCTCGCTCTCCGTTAGATAGGTCAATTTAATATCCCCGATACATGAGCGAAAGTTCGTCAAATTGGTGAATATTATGGTCAGGACTAGATAATAGTTTGAATAGCAATTAAGACTAATGTGAACTAAAATTTGAGTTGGCCGAACAAGGTAACTGTTCCATACATGCTCAAAGTGGTCAGAAATCCACAAATTTTGTCAAAAACAGCACCGGTAACAACTGTAAAAGGTGGCCTAAATTTTAAGGGGTGGCAAAATGCACCGCCTGTGTCACGGCAGGGGTGGCAGTCTGCCACCCCTGCCCCTATGGTGGCGCCGCCACTGGGCCCTGGGGATGCCGTGCCCCCCTTGTCGAACGTCTGGCTGCGTCTCTGGCCGCACTAGCCAAATGTGTGAGGTCCAGTTGATGCTCCAAAGGCCTTGGTTGCTCAGCATTCATGAAACCCCAGAGGCGCCTGAGGGGGAAAAGCTGAAGTGCTCTGAATTCATTAAAGACCACGCTTTGCGTGGTCTTTAGATTTGAAATAGGGTCATTTGGGCCCTGATTCCAAAGGGGGCACATGGGCTAAGGAGGCACGCACGCCTGAGGGGGCCCTCTTGCCACCTGAGAAGACACTCTGGCCGCCTGAGGTGGCACTCTTTTTGCCGCCTTAGGGGGTACTCTGACCTCAAAAAACTCTGAAGAACCTCTGAAGAGGCCTCTGACATGTGCTCCAACACCCCGAAGCCACGCTTGCGTGGTTATTAGAGAGGGCCCTTCGAAATAGGGTCCATTTCGGTCCCCTATTTTCCAAAAAGGGGCTCCAAATTGGCAGGGGCACGCAGCGGACCTTCGGGTGGCAATTACCCCTTTGCCCCCCCCCCTTGGGGTACGCCTATGGTGATATAATATATATATATATATATATATATATATATATATTATAAACACCCAACGTTATCGTCGGCAATTTACAGCTGATAACGCGGGCGGCCCCGACGTCGCCGAGTGCTAATTAAGATAGGAGAGCGGCACTTGGCGCTCATCACTGACGACAAGCGCCTTTGAGGAGCAATCAACTACCCATAGACGGACAAAAGACTTCACCTTACCCACACAGCACTCACCAATTGCATACGCTCGACATCACAGTGTATGCACCTATAATAAGGCAGGGACGTAGCCAAGGGGGGGGGGGCACGGTGGTCTTGCTCCCCCCCCTGAGCAAAACAAATGCACACTAGATAGAATGGGATTCTCGAGAAAGCCCGACAACCCCTACCGCCCGCCGCGCTGTCCTCCCTCCACCCCACCACCGGTCAGCAGCATATGGCGAAGGAGCATTTTTTCCGAAGTGGCCTCCCCTGATAAAAATACTGGCTACGTGCCTGGTATGAGGTACTCACGAAAATATGGTTGCTGAGGGACACCAACTGAAAATAAAGTAATCCATATTTGAAGGAATTTGTCACATCCTAATTATTGAAGCCCTTCAGATAGAATGTCATCCTAATTAACTTAAAAACGCTGCTGTTATTTTTCGATGCTTTCTAAATTATATAGAAAGGTGGTTCTACCCTCGCCCGGGTAGGGGGTGGATGCCACCCCTCGGTTTTTCCCAAATAGCTCACGTTGTTATCAACCGATCGCGATGAAACCTTTAATACCCTACTTTGGAACAATTTGACGCATACCCTGAAAATTTCGAAGTTCGAATTTCCAACTTGCATGACCTATGACCTGTTTCTCAAGGTCATGCAAGGCGCAACTGGTGACCCGTAGTATCGATCCTTATTACATGGGCGGTTTTGGAGTGTTCATTGTTCAGGAGCATATGCAAAGGTGTTTCCAGGTGACAGTTGCGGCTTACGCTGAGATTGTGACATCGACCGGCCTTTTCTGAGGTCAACCGAGGTCACTGACCTCCGATGACCTCAGATGACTTTTTGGCTTCTGGCTGTTTCAAGGACAGTTTGTGACGCGGATTTCAAATCTAGGTCCTTTTTGCATAATATTTGTTCCACTGGGGTCATGCACTTGCACAGGTTAATCGAGGTCACTGAAATCAGATGACCTGACATGACCGTTTTGAAATTTGGCGGATATTATGTCAATTTGTGACGCTGATTTCAAATTTGACATGTATTAGGCATACTAAGATGTTCCTACACCATTTTGGCTCAATCAGTATTCAATTTCCACACATTTACGATTTGTGACATTTGGGTCATTGGCATGACCTCAGAGGTCACCTTTTGACCCAGGGCTTTAAACTCTGGTGTCAATGGCTTCCTCTGGTCACCAAAAACACGCTCGTATTTGAGTCAAAGCTCTAGCTCAATTAGGGGCGAAACGCCAAGAGGGTCGTGCCAATCCCTCCCGCCCCCCCCCCACCCGGACACGCAGTGATTTAACCCTCCGCCTAACCCAGGCGAGTGGTTGAAACATTTGGTACCGGTGGCGCTGCGGCTGATACCCGGCGGAGTGTTTAACATTGTAGACCCTGGTGCGCTGCGGCTGGGAATACCCCGGGCCGAGTGTTAAACAATTTGTCCGGTGTCGCTGCGGCTGATACCGGCGAGTGGTTAAACATTTATAACCCGGTGCGCTGCGGCTTATACCCGGGCGAAGTGGGGGTTAACCATTTTTTTAAACGCGGTGCGCTGGCGGCTGATACCCGGGCGAGTGTTAAACATTTTGTACCGGTGCGCTGCGGTGATACCCGGGCGAGTGTTAAACATTTATACCGGTGCGCTGCGGCTGATACCCGGGCGAGTGTTAAACCCATACCGGTGCGCTGCCGCTGATACCCGGGCGAGTGTTAAACATTTATACCGGTGCGCTGCGGCTGATACCAGGGCGAGTGTTAAACATGTGTACCGGTGCGCTGCGGCTGAGCCGCGGCTGTCCGTAGTCACGGTCAGTGGTTACTCAGGTTGAAGTCAGGTGGCAGCCATAATTAATCACTCACATTATGACGGAACTCACAACTGGAGATGATTTGCATTAGTCAAATGCCCTTTAATGTTATTACAAACACATTAGGGGCACTGCCATGACATGATGGAAAAGGCGTTCAGAAATCAGAAAGTTGCCGAGGACAGACAGGCACGTAGCCAGGATTTTGTCCGGGGGGCCTCAAAACGGCCCTTCCCGAGCGTTGAAAGCCCCCCCCCCAGGAGGATTTCGACCAGTTTAGTTTGTGAGGACGAACTTTATAGGGGCTCTCTGATCTGTCCAGGGGCCCTCCAGCCCGCTCAGAGGCCCTTCCGAGCTGGCCAGGGACTGCACTGGCTGCTTTTTCGCCCTGCCGGCATGCTCACATTGCTCAGGGCCTTTCCGATTTGCCCAGGGGTCCCTCTGTGCTGGCTAGAGGCCCATTCGACGTTATCAGGGGCCATCTCACCTGCTCAGGGGCCCTTTCGGTCTGGTCAGGAGCCCCTCTTACATGCACAGGACCCATTTGAACTTGCCAGGTGCCCTCTGGTCTGTCCACGGGCCCTCCATCCTGCTCAGGGGCCCTTAACCCGGCATTGGCTGGGGTCTCAGCCGAACGCCATTGGCTGGGGGGCGTTATTCCCCTAGTTATCTTCCGAACCAATAACCGCAGCGAGACGAACAAGTCGGCAATCGAAAGCTCTCAATGAAAACACTCTAAAGCACACGCAACATTTTCAAAATAAGGTCACATGTCAGGTCACAGTCAGGTCAAAGGTCAAATGTTAGATATTTGAGTTTTTGGGCCATACTTTCCATCCAAAGCATTAGATTGAGACTATTATCGCACAAAGTGCTCTCAAAGGTATGATGCATCTCCCGTATACTATCAAAATATAAATTGTAGGTAAGCAAAGATCAAGATCAGGTAAATCAGGTCACTATTGGCAAGAGATCATGCGACACATGTTTAATGGGTTATCTTACACATATAATTCGATTGTAGCAGCTATTTCCACACCTGACCCGTTACCCGTTACAACCTTACGTTAACACCACAATAGAGAACAAAAGTAGAAAGTCGCGCCACTCACTCAAGGAAGATAAAACAAAATAAAAAATAATAAAGATAGTTTCCCTTGAGCGTCGGGTTATGTTAGGCTAGGCAAGTAGGTAAGGCATAATCATCAGTGACCAAAAGAAAACTATTGAGCCGAGAGGCGGTGGGTGGGCCGAAAGGAGGGGGGTTAGTAACTACTAATAGTCAGCCCCAGATTCCCCACGAGCAGATAGCTAAGCTAGTAACGCCAGTGAGGAATTCAGGACTGCCAAAACACCTCGTTCTTGACGTGCACCCGCGTTTTTTCTTCTTCTTTGTATTGTATGTGTTTTGTTGTGCTCCCATGCTGTTACGTCTGATTAGCACACAAGGCAGTGCGTAACTATAAGACACCCAGCAAAGGTCCTGGGTCAATAGGTGACCTCTGAGGTCATGTCAAAAATCAAAATGTTACAAATCGTAAATACTTGAAAATTGAATATTGATCGAGCCAAAATGGTAAAGGAACAACTAAGAATGCTCAATGCATGCCAAATTTGAAATCAGCGTCACAAAATGACCTAAAAATTCCAAAATTCCAAAAAATGTCATGTCGGGTCATATGAGGTCAGTGACCGCGGTTGACCTTTGGAATCGCATGACTCCAGTCAAACGTATAATTATGTTAAATAGCTCCAATATTTGAAATCAGCGTCAAAAACTGTAATATAAGCCAGAAGCAGAAAAATGTTATCGAAGGTCATCGGCGGTCAGTGACCTCGGTTGACCTCAGAAAAGGTCAGTCGAGGTCACAATCTCAGAAGAAGACACACCTGTCACCTGGAAACACCTTTGCATTTGTTCCTGAACGTGAAACACTCGGAAACTGCACAGCGCACATGTAACAAGGATCGATACTACGGGACGCCAGTTTCGCCTGACATGACCTTGAGAAACAGGTCATAGGTCACGGATCGTGCAAGTTGAAAGTTTAAAAAAAAATCAGAGTATACAGGGTGTCCCAGAATTACCCGAACATTGCTCTTTGACGTCTTACACGAAGAAGAAGAGATTTATTATTTGTGTATGAATTTACCAACATAGCCACCTAAACCAGCAATGCAGTGACTTATTAACTTTGGGATATCGGCAGCTATACTCGCCAGCACATCCGGACAAATGCTAGCCCACGCCCGCTTTAACTGTTGCACAAGTTCAATGACGCTTGTGACAGTCTTCTCTTGATCAATCTTTTGTTGAATGATGCCTAAAAGATTTTCAATGGAGTTATAGTCTAGACTATTCCCAAGCCATATGGCTTTCTACCAAAATCCAAAAATATTATGTCTGCACCGCTGTTGAGTTGCTTGGGTCGTTTGAGGGGGCGCACCGCCCTGCATGAAGATGGCTCGATCCTGATCTTCGACCAACTTTCTTTTCAAAACCGATTCGTCTGTGGCCGTCCGCTTCACAGCATCAAGTCCTTCTTTCGCCAAAACTTTCTGATGGTATTATTGTACATTTATGGTGCTTTTGAGGGAACCACGTGCAGCTCAGTAAGAGCACAATGGCTCATCATTCCCCACAATTGCACTTTTTGTGGACGCTTGACCGTTTCAACCGCGAGAACATCGGCACCATCTGACGCTCACACACGGTCGTTTTGCCGATTACGGGGGTGGAAAAGTTAAAAGGGATCACGTCGGACCACATCGGACCAGACTAGGCGATTCCATTTTTTTTTTCAATTTGTGTGGTCTCTTGCGAACTTAAGGCGGTGCGTGCGCTGCATTTTGGTCAATTTCGGCCTTTTTGCAGCTTTGAAGACCGCAATTATAAGTTTTCATGGAGATAGTAATGCACCGATGACTTGGATGTGACGTAGCCATACCTGGTTAGGTTGCGGGCAGGCTTGCGCATGGATTAGTGGCGCTTGTTAGCCACCATCGCGATCACTCTCTTGACGACCGGATAGAGGCTTGGTTTTCGGTTGCGACCGGGCTTGCTGACCAGGTCGTCTCCCACCTTTGCACGCTTCAACCACCGGTAAAATTGGGTGCGACTGATATCCAACTGCTTGCACGCACTGTTTTGAGGCTGTCCAGCAAAAATCATGTCAACAGCTCTATTGCGGAACCCAGTGCTGTACTCATGGTCCAAAGCTGCCGGTTTAGCGCTTGGGCACAAAACGAAAAGCAACCACCCACCGCTGACCTTACCTAGCAACTGACCCGGGCCACGAACAGACCTTGGGAGGGTTTGGTTTTCAAGGTCTACTGCTGAGGAGTATTTAATACAAGTTTGACGACCGTAGCTTCGTCGGGTAGAAGTGCAGTAGCGATATTAACTTTAAAACAGATGTTCGGGTAATTCTGGGACACCCTGTATGTCAAATTATTCAAAAGTAGGGTACTGAAGGTGTCATCGCGATCTGTTGAAAACTACGTGAGTTATTTGGGAAAAACAAGGGGGTGGCATCCACCCCTACCCGGGCGAGGGTCAAACCTGTCATTTAAAGCGTCATGTTTGTCAACATTATGAATACATTTTTGGTGGGTATTGGATGGATTTGATTGCGCTTTACAGCTATTTAATTTTGATCGATAATTGTTATAATTTGTACACGTGCACGGTGCATACTCTAGGCCGATCATTTCTCTACACATCTGTGTCTGTCTCATGTCCGTGCGACTCGTGGTTGCCGAGATACTGATCCGGGAATGCAGCCCCCCTTAACACACCGCACGCAATACCTCCACCATGGATGATTGTATAATAATCCGTGCCTCCACTGAACTGAACAACTCTCCAAGACGGCGGCCGGCCGCGAACGCGCCACCCAGAGCCGGGATACAGTGGGTGGCATCCTCTAGTTTGGAGGCGTCCTCCAACTCCATGGGTTTGAGGTCGCCCTCTATATGGGTTTGGGAGCGCCTGCGGCGCACAGAAATAGGCATGCTCCAAAAGAGGCTGCATCTCAAATAAAAAACATTAAATTTTGATAACAAATTATGTGTGAGCCGTGAGGGAAGCGAAGGAGGCTCTCTCTTGCGGGGAAGGAGCCCCATGTGCAGAAATGCAACCCCATTGTGTAGAAAGAAGACCCTCCCGTGAGGTCTCAGGAAAGGGACCCCCTGCAGGCCAAAGGGACCCTGAGTAAGCCAGATGGGGCTATCTAGACGCCAGAGCGGACCCTCTCGAGGTCAAGGGGGCCCCTTGGAGGCCAGACGGCTCCTGGAGTCCATAGGGGGCACTATGGGGATCAGAGGGGCCATGCAAATGTTAGACGGGTCCCGCCCTCTGGAAGCCAGAAAAGGGCCCTCAGGAAACCAAATGGACCATCTAGACACCAAAGTGGGCCCTATGAAGGTCAGAGGGCCCCTTGGAGGCTAGAGGGGCTCTCTGAAAGTTAGAGAGGCCCTCTGTAGCAGACTTGTAACTGACTCAGAGTTGAGTCATGAGTCAGACATTTTTGGATGAGTCATGAGTTGAGTCGACTCAATTTGTAAAAGCGGCACTTGAATGTTCTTGAGTGATCTAACTGACCTGCATAGAACAATAACAGCAGGCATAATACACGTTATGAGCATGCTCCAAAAATGGAGGTGCCTGGCGCTTGCCGCTTTCTGTGGTCGCCACGAGCCTCATGAGGAAAATCCAGCTTACCTCCACATCACAAAGTTCATTTCACGCAATTGCCTAACTTTTGTGAAATTTTCCTAACTTTATCCAACAGCGCACGGAAATGCATTGATTTTTGCGCTACGCCACTCTACTGAAAATAAATTAAAAGATTTAAAAAAAATGCACAAGCATTCCCCTGGACTCCGGCTTAAAGGAAATAGGGTTCATACAACATCAACAATAACTTCAACATGGGTTTTGAACAGAGATAGCAGTTTTGTAGCCCGCGCAAAGGAAGGGGGATAACCTTCTCTGTTGAGGGGGATAAAGGGGGGCGGAGTCAGGGNAATCAGCCTCTAAAAAATAAGCATCTACCACCATCAGATGTTTTGTACGCGGAAGGGGATCTCTACCTCTCATCTCTATCTAACTACCTCTCATCTCTATCTACATCTCATCTCTACGTCTGTCTCTACATCTCAACAGAACTGAAGAGGATTGACGATCAGCAGCATTGAGCCACATGTGGTGTTCAAGAAGACTCACACTTCCACTATTTCTTTCTGCAGAGACCCTTTCTCTCTGCAGAGCTCTTTTCCCCTCTACGTTATCTACCCCTACCTTTTCCTGCCACCATTTATTCTACCTTCTTCTCTATTCCTCTCCCTACGCTGTTCCCTTTCCTTTTACCCGCTATATCCCCCCCACTTTACTTACCCCCCGCCTTTTCTCCACCTACACACCCTTGACCCCTCTGACCCCCAACGCTACACTTACGGCTGCCGGGCCACGCCACTCCGCCCAGGGCAGGGTGTAAATTCATCCGGACCATGTTATTCCGCTTAGTGGCAGGGTGTAAACGGAGTGTGCCTACTCACATTGGTCATGTGGAATTGTTGACTTAAGTCTGTAGAACAGATTTTTCTGAATTTAGCCATGTGCTTCATTTCCCCAGATTCACTATAGTTGCTGAGATATTCCAAATTCGCCAAGATCATTCCGGCAGAACAAAAGTATCAATATTCGCCAGAGAGCTTTTGCTACTAAAAGCATTGCCCTTTAAGAACAACGCTAGCATATATTGTTACCGCTGGCCAATAGAAAACAACTCGTGAGCACTGATAGCAGCTGCCGAACACAGCCTCGATAACTATAAACAAACCCATACAGTGTTCGTATGGGTTTGTTTATTGTCTTTGGTGCACCATTGTAGGTAACATCTTCGTAGTTCGTTACTCTGTAGTGGCGATCGTTTATGAGTTTTGAAACAAAACAAATGCAAAACAGCATATAAGCAAAAGTTCAACTAAAGAGGCTCCAGGCGTGAATTTTATCGTAACCAATGATCAAACCAAAAGCTTCTTACCGTAAGAAAAATACATTTGACATTTCAAAAGAGTAGGCACACTCCCTTTAAAACAGACAGGCCACGCCATTCCGCCTAGTGGCAGGGTGTAAAGCAGATGGACCATGTCATTCCGCCCAGGGCAGGATGTAAATCAGAAGGACCATGTCGTTCCGCCTAGTGGCAACTGCTCCTGGTTTAACGCAGACGGACATCGTTAGCCCCATAGAGATCATATATACATAGAGATGCCATGCCTATGCTGAAGCACTTGATTTCGTGGCAATTCAGTGGTCTTTTTAAGCACATTTTTGTGAACCACTCTCGATGTCTGTGCTTTAACCCGAAGCCATGCTTTTATTGTTTGAAGAAGTTTGTAGGCAATATAATGGAAATGAGGGAGTATTGGTTATTGGAGAGTAGGAAGGGCGAGGCTTCTCAGATAAAGGATGTGTATTGACATCGGTGGCACGTTGTTTATAGGATCTGTAGGAGAAACTTGTTGCTTAAAAAAGATCACTGAATTGCCGCAGATTTAAGTGCATGGCATCTCTATGTATATATGATCTCTATGGTTAGCCCAGGGTAGGACGTAAAACTGCCAGACCACGCCACCACTGTCAGGGCTTAAAGGGATTTTACTTTTTTTCCCAGAATAATTGAGCTACATAGTAAAACGTACTTATAAAGGTGGTAGAAGGCACAGGGTAGCCACATTTTTCTGGAAATTACCTCTTCTGCACGTACCTAAGGACCTTTCAAAGTGCGCGGTGATGCCACCGCGTACTTTATGCAGTTCTTGCTGAGGCAGAGACAGACATCTATTTTATGCTAATACAAACACCTCACTTATGACATGTTTCTGGTAAAATAGGCAATATTAGAAGAAAGTAAACCTGTTTTGTTCCAACGACAGCTCCGGTTACCTAGTTTGTCCATAAAATTATATGTTTTTCATGATTTTTCATGCCAAAATTCAAACACAACACAACAAAATTGTCAGCTCATACAGGCTGAGGCCAAGTATAAAAGATATTAGAAAACCACAAAACCTGAACAGACAGTGTGCAATAGTTGAAAGCCCCGTAAGTTTTTAATTGAATAATTATTTTGTGATCCAATGTAGGGATTGCAGATAATTCAAGATTTTGATGTATATTTTAAGATAAAAGTAGGGACAATAATGCCGATCAAGTACTCGTTATCTGATACAAGTCTAAAAAAACACTGAAGTTCTTACGCTGATAATTGCTGAAATAATGGACTAAATTAGCATGACGGTCCCTTTTATATGTCTTAAGCGTGTTAAAAGCTCATACAACCGCAAAAGAGGCATTTCCTTTCAGGAAGGAAACCCGTACAATTCCTTTAAAGCAAAGGGACCACGCCATTTCTCCCAGTGGGTTGGTGTCAATTAGGGCGGGCTGAAACATACGGCGACAGTTTTGCAATATATAGAAACAATAGGATACCAAGGCTGCTCAGTTACAAAGAAGATGAATATATGTTATCACTGCCGCGGTGCTGTACGTACATTGCTATAAGAGGGCGTAACTCCCATGCCGGATATCACAACCGAGACACAGTCGTTAACTCTGGTAAATTAAGCGACATGAAACTTATCTAACTTGCTACGCACGGCGGGTCGGGTTTTCATCTTTCGTCTCACAAACATCACCACAGTCACGGCAGAACCATGTCACTGGCTGCTGAATCCTTCGATCGGAAGTCCGCCACGTCGTGTGACGGTCCGAACGTTCCCCGGTATAGAGAAACGTCGCTATGCTCTGCAGACAGCTCCGAAAACATCACTGGGTGCGCCATATCTGCAGTTCGGGGGCCTGGATAGCCTGACTCTGTGTTTTTTTTTTTTTATAAATTTAGTCCGAATGTTTTGTATGGATGGATTTCCGAGGTCAGGACCCACGCTAAGCAGAAGCTTGGTTTGCGCAGGCCCTACCCCACCACCGATCGTTACAATTCCTGTTGGTCGAGCAGAATTTAGACGAAAGTTTTTACGTGCCGACCATACCTGGACACGGTCCGCCCGCTCACTGACGTCACCTTGTCCTTCAATGCGAACCGCGGCCACTGGCCGCTGTGCGCATCCCAGTCAGGAGCAAATAGCGAGCGCCGAAGCGACTCGAACCCGGGCTGCCACTACCGGGATAGGTCAGAAGCCCATCACTCTCCCTACTGAGCTACAGGGGCGGACAGGTATGGCCTGATCATGGACAATGGGACATCTGAGTAGCCGTTTTCACGAAGGATTTATTCGCCGGGCGTTTCCCCGGTATTCTCCGGTAATATGTGGGGCGTTTCATGTAAACTAAACGACTCTATAGCTCGTAAGAACATACCCTTTTCCTTTTTTGTTTGCATCAATTGAACCCATACTTATGAATGCACTTTACTGGATATTTCATTTGAATGATAACACCATAGCTTGCTTAATATTAACAATTTCGTCTTAAATTAGCTCTGGTGATGATGATGGCTGTGACAGTTTTGGTCGTTTCGCGCTGGAATTTTCGCACTGGAATTTCTCGAAAGTGCGGGAATCTGGTTAAATAGGTCATGCTGTGCTATTTATCAGCTAATTACTAAATAATAGTTTATATCAATGCAAACTGGATGAATTAGTTCATTCATGTTTTCAGTTATATTCACTTTTGAACTCAGGATTAATGCAAATTAGCAACTTTGTTTTGTTCACGTTTGCGGAGAAGATGGCCGCCCGACTGCGTCCCTGTGGTGCAGGTACACTGAGTAGGAGCACCATGCGGCACAGGCTATCACAGGTCTCCCTACCGACGGTTACAAGTTACAGTTCTAGCCGCGTCCGGTCCGTTACAGACGCGGGGACGCTGCCGGCCGGCCATCTTCTCAGCAAAACTGATCAAAAAATAAAACGGTAATTACCATTAAAGGAAATAGTTCACCTTCAACATGGGTTTTGAACTGAGATAGCAGTTGTGTAGCCCGTGTTGAAAAAAAACCCTGACTGCAAGTTTTCTGGGCTCAAAGGGCTCTCCAGGCCATATATTGAACTTTTTGTCGAAGGACTGTGGTTCTCACACGCCTGGGCAGAGGCTATTTTGGGCCGCACACGGCCTGGGCAAGAGGCTGTTCAGTAATCTTACGCGACTATACATTCGAATCTGATGGCTGAGCCGCGTTTGACTGCGGAGAGTACGCATATAGTTTTGATGATATTAATAATTTACGTTCTTCCTGTCCTTGAATCGGCGCGATGTATGGCTATTTTTGACATGAAAAAGAAGTTGTATTATGAAAATATAATTCAGAAAATCCAAGGGAACTATTCTTTAATACTTGTGCTCAAAAAGCGAATATGACTGAGACCCCAAAGGAAATAATTCCATCCAGTTTTAATTAAAGAAAGCTTTATTTTAAAAATAGCTTATGAAATAGCCAAATCTTAACTTACTATTTAAAAGTCTGTCTGTGCGTCTGTCTTGTCTGTCTGTCTGTCTGTTCTGTCTGTCTGTCTGTCTGTCTGTCTTCTTGTTCTTGTTCTGTCTGTCTTGTCTGTCTGTCTCTGTCTGTCTGTCTGTCTGTCTGTCTGTCTGTCTGTCTGTCTGCTTCTGTCTGTCTTCTGTTCTGTCTGTCTGTCTGTCTGTGTCCTGTTCTGTCTGTCTGGTCTGTCTGCTGTCTGTGTGTCTTGGTCTGTCTGTCTGCTGTCTTCTGTCTGTCTGTCTGTTCTGTCTGTTCTTCTGTCTGTCGTGTCTGTCTGTCTGTCTGTTCTGTCTGTCTGGTTCTGTCTGTTTCTTCTGTCTGTCTGTCTGTCTGTTGTCTGTCTTCTGTCTGTCTGTCTGTCTGTCTGGTCTGTCTGTCTGTCTGTCTGTCTGTCTGTCTGTCGGTCTGTCTGTCTGTCTGTCTGTCTGTCTGTCTTCTGTCTTGTGCTGTCTGTCTGTCTGTCTGTCTTCTGTCTGTCTTGTCTGTCTGTCGTGTCTGTCTGTCTGTCTGTCTCTGCTGTTCTGTCTGTCTGTCGTCTGTCTTGTCTTGTCTGTCTGTCTGTCTGTCTGCTGTCTGTCTACCAAAAAGTGTCCAAAATGTATAAGCCTGACGACCGATTACCGAATCGGTCACACAATTTTTTGGTAACATTTTTTTTTTTTTTTTACCGATTCGACATCACTAGTGCAAATGCATATACATAATGCAAACCCATATGCATACAATAACATACAGCTTCTGGGCAGCCGCTGGTCCGGATGACTGGCTCTGATATTCGCTGTTCACTGATTCTCAGTCGCCAGATCGGCCCTGGTTCTGGATAGCGCTGACCTGCTGGCGGCCAGCTCCTGTCATTCATCACACGCCGAGGGGGAAGCTGCTGCTGCCCAGCTGCGGTGATGGATTCCCCCATTGATTTATTGAGCAGTGAGCACGTCCAACATATCCGACGGTAATGTGACCGACCGTGCCTTTCCTCCTCCCGGTGAATAGCACTGCTGTGTGTTTCTACAGTCACAGTGCTCCTGAGAGGAAATGAAGATGGCTGTAATTAAAAAAGTAAAGTAAAAAGTAGATTATGGCAGACAACCACGAACGCCTAATTACAATATATAATGCATGACATGCCTTCGAGCGCTGAAAATACCGTTCATAACTGCCAGCCAGCATTAATCTCAAAGTCAGAGGGAGTCTCTCGGCTCTCGCCATCTTAAAAAGCGTCATCTTTGCTTGAACTTATTGTATACACTTGTGAATCCACACACACGCATTATGACCCAATATCCCGCCATTGGCTGGGGTCACATCTGAATGCCTTGACTGGGTGGTAGGGGTGGGGGCGGGGGCGTGTTTCTCCATGCAGACAATGGTGAGCTATGTTTGAAAGGGAGGCGGCGCTTGAATTCCCTTCGAATGAAATCCATAATAAATCACAATCATGGGAAACATTTTCGCTGCATATCATGTATATTGTATGTATATGCAGTATGCACGTTATGCACATAGCTGGCAATGCACATACAAATTATACATGAAGTATCACAACAAAATATTAGCTATATTTTCAGAGATGCTGGGGATACAAAAAAATAATTTTTGTCTGATTTTTTTTAAGTACAGATTTTAGAGAGCACAGCACATATAACCGAGCATATATTATTTTACAATTGTAATGTTGTTAACATGGTAGCATATGCTGTATGGCAGCATATTGGTAAATACAACAAAACCACGATAATGGGGGCAAGTGTTACGAGACTAGAGCAATACCTTTTCCCGCTATCATATTGCATTAGAGTATGGGCCGGCTGTGACATAAGTCATAACTCAAAAATACCGGATTCAAAAGGTGAAAAATCATCGTGCGCAAATTGTCAAGGGCGCGAGACGTTCCGCCCACGTATCACCGATGTTGCGCGAACAAGAGTGGCCGAGAGTTGATGACTTGGTGGCAGACCGCGACTTAGCCATCATACACTGGCTGCTGTTCGATGACCGGGCGCCGGCAAGTCTAAGCGAGCGTGTCTGTACCGTGGAAACGTGTCTCGGCGAGGGAGACGCGAGCGACCGACGCCGGTCAGCTGCAGCTACTGCGGGTATACACTGCACTGAGCAGGGAGCATGCTCGGCAAGTTCTCCATTTCCCTGCTGCAGATCAGTGGAACAGCGCGCTAGAGATGCAATTTTCAGGACCACGGAGCCGGCGCTGGGCCCAAATTCAGGCCCGGCGTGCCTGAAGCTGTGTCTAGCTCAGGCTTGCCGGGGCCCATGCCGGCTCAGCGGGAAGTTATCAATTTCTCATTTAAAAAGGCTTTATAAATAACCATAATATTGGTCAAAGTTCAGAACATACCTAGATGTTAAAGAGCATTGATAAAAAACACTTCTACAACAGTAAAACACCATCATAACTAATGTTACAGTTTAAACATAAAAAGTGATAACTAGATAACTACCCAAGGAGTACGGAGTTGACGGACAGGACCAGTGAATAAATCAAACTACATGGTGATATATGATCAATTCGTCAGCTCAGAAACTACAGCAGTTGTGAGTGCAGTCAAACAGATAGGTACAACTACCTTAATCATATCCACTGTCATGACTAGTAATAGGTGGGGAAGAGCATACAATTTATATTTAGTTCATTGCCCGGTCACCTCAACCATTTACCTTTTTCTGTAGCTGGATGGCAGTCCCTTAAGCTACAATTGTTTCGCTATTCTGAATCTCACGTTCATCAATCATGTTGTATGTGATTTGAAATACAAATTAGTCCAGTTTCAATTAACTGCATAACAACTGCACATGACATGTGAGATAGGGGTTTGATCAAGTGTCATACGGCCATCATTCCACAATTTTTAAAGTTTGAAACTGAAAAGACTGTTCATACACAAGAACATAAACATTTTGCAAATAAATCCTAAGCTGCTTATGCCTAAAAACTTATCCCAGAATGCAAATCTCTGCCTTGTTTTACTTCAACTTCCATCACATGATCACAAAAGCTCCAAAATTGTTTGTTTACAAGCAATGCCCTACGCCGCGTGGCCTTGACGAGCGACCTACACAATGACATAATATTAATCCACCACCGAAATGTATTAGTTCATCAGCAAAATGTTTTAATCTATCCACCTAAATGACCGATTTATTATTGGACTGCATGTAAAGCATCATATTCTTAATCAAACTTTTATCCACATCTAACCTAACATACCCTTGGGACACAGTCAAATATTTTTTTTAAGAATCCACCGGCGAAATCCTCAATATGTTGTGAGTTTGTGCCGATTTGGTCATTTTAAATAATTTATAGGTGCTGAAGATAGTCGTTTCGGTTACTCCTCGATTTGCGCCGTTATTTGGCTTCAAACTAATGCGTAATTGTCGCCATAGGCCAAGGTATGTATGAATCTTAGCCAAGGCAAACCTTGGCTAAGGTCATAAACAAGTTATGAGGGCACTATACAGTTACACTTACTGTTGGTTACTTGTGCGTCATAAATTGAATACAAGTCAATTACAATACAAAGTACAAGTGAAGTGCTGGTGCATAGGAAGTTTGAAGTGCTTTTTTCTCTGAGCGATGGCTGCTGGATACTCTAATTTGAACAGGTTGAATTGCTTTATTTTTTGTCATTCAATTATATGGCTGTCACTCTCAATGTTTTTAAGTACTTTTGCCATACCTACTAAAGTCCAGGAACGCACACATGCACACACGTTTTTCCCCCATTATCCTCTGTAGTATATCTTTTATTTACTAGTCCATGCAAACATTGATAAAATAGGTATTAAGGAGTAACTAGTAGGTACAGCCTGGTTACAGTTAGCACACACTAAACCCCAATAAACAACCAAATATATAAGCTGATGTGTGGACTCGCATGATCATATCATGCTTTTTTATAGTGTGACCATTCACATTGACATCAAAGATGAAAGAAGTCGAACTTGCCTTGACGTGTTTCACTCGCCTCTTAGGTCTGTTGTTGATCATTGATCTTCCAAGTTCTGACTTTTGTGATAATTTATTTTCTGTATTAGTGCTGCTGTTTGGACCATTATTTTGTTTGCGCAATATATTTCATGAGTCCATTCATTGCCATCATATATTTGTATGATATGGTCTTCCACTCGTCTAGCTTAATTTCATGTTAAAGTAATTGCAATGTGGCGAACTTATAAATATTCCTGTTATAATATTTTAAAGTGAGAATTGAAGCATTCATGGCAGATTCCTGCGTGCCGGGCCTGGTGGGTTCTCCCGCAGCCTGGCCGGGCTTGATGCCGGTCCCAACTTTCTGTATGTGCGGCGGTGGCGAGGCCGGTTCCTCTTTTTTGGGAAATTTTTGCATCTCTACAGCGCGCCCACAGAAGTCCGGGAAGCTAGGACCGCTGCAAAGTGTCTTAGAACAGCCAGACGGTGGCTACTCGAAGCAGAGCAGTGAAGAAGACGAGTATGTAAGCAGAAACGTCACCTTGTAGTGAAGGAAGCATCTTCAGGATTGTATCGCCCCCATGTATCTATATTTTACAAATGTGATCGCCTGCAACTTGACGCTAAGACGTAAAAGCAACGTTGAGTTAACCCTATTCCCTGCGGGCGCCAGAATAACGTTAACCTCGGGGAGGGGCAGATTCTGCCCCCCCCAGAGATCTCGAGAACCGCCGGCCCGATTTCAATGGGACAAACACCATTCGATTCATCGTGACGAATCTTTCTTTTTGGATTCTCGGAATTGCTTTTTTGTTTTAAAATGGGGGGCCAGGGGCAAAGAAAATACGAAAATTTTTGTGTGTTTTTGAAAGTCATTGTGACCATATGATTCGACCGATTTTCATGCAAAAAGTTTGAGCTTCCAATGTCATGCCCTTCAATGGTGAAAAGACAAGTACACAATATGCAAAATCATAGGCTACCAGATAAAAAAATGGCGGATTTTTTATATAAAAATGTGTTTTTCCCCTTAGGTCTTTGGGACGTGGGAACGTCAACATAGTGGCTTTGTTGCTGTAATTTGTTAAATGTAACAATTGTGCATAGCAGATATCAGTAAACAACGTGGGGGGCATCATGTGCGGAACCGCTTTTATCATCTGCCTTAATTGAAGTTAGGCCTATATTGACGGAGAATATCACCCCCATTTTATGTACCTGAGTCTCCTCTGCCCCCAAATATGATAATCCAATTATTATAATGTAAAAAGCATCGACTTAGTTCTGACGCTTTTATTCCACCGCAACTACGAAGGAAGTATGCGGCCGCACACCCGCATTTCGCAACGGACTCCAAAAACATGACCTGGAGCGCCTGTGCTCGCAAAGATTTTTCAAAATTTTCACAGAACACGGCGCATTCATATTTAGGAAAAGTCCGAAAGTTTCAAGGCGATAGACGTAACGGTTCAGAAGCGGCGCGCGAAAAACTACCGGGAGGGGCAGAATCTGCCCCCCGCAGGGAATAGGGTTAAGTGCTTTATGACATAAATGATGATGATGATGATGACTTATTAATCTGCAGCTGGATACATTTGGTAATCGTAAGCAATTCAGCCGGCATTACAATTGTATTGTTACTTAAGCATGCATAATGTGTATCACCCACATTTGTTTCGCTAGTTTCGCTTGCAACTGCACAATGTCATGTACGACGTTTGTATCACTGTGACGGTCCTCGAAAGTCGTATGCAAATCGATCTCTAGAACTGTTTTGCTCACATTCATCTTTTTCTCAATGCAAAGGTGTAACTGAAATCATCAACTTATTTATATAAGCATTTTCAATAAGCTGCATTAGCTGCAAAGAAGCATAATGGAGTCTGTTCCTTGTAACGTCTGGGCTTTTTATGTTTCCAGGTGCTTCTTCACACGGTCCGATGGTGTTATTTTATCGTCAGAATATAGGAATAACATTCAGTTTAACTTTGCATGCACTTCGTCGTAAACGAAAGAAAGCCATCTCTCCAAGGTACGGAATTGTGTCCAAATTGACGTAAAATGAGCTTTAAATATTGACAAGACAGACTTCTAGCTGTTACCGAAGTCGTTCGGCGGGTACTGAAGCGGTGTGTTCCCGCCCGGAGTAACAAAGCCATGACGGACCGTGTGAACAGTGGCGGCCGCCAGACAATGACTAGTGACGGCAGCTGACCTGCTGACAGTGACGCAGTGAACCTGCTGACAGTGATGGCAGTGACCCGCTGACAGTGATGGCACGTGACCCAGCTGTCAGTGATGGCAGTGACCCGCTGACAGTGACCCTCTGGCAGTGTTGTCAGTGACCCTCTGGCAGTGTTGGCAGTGACCCTCTGGTAGTGTTGGCAGTGACCCGCTGTCAGTGTTGGCAGTGACCCGCTGGCAGTGTTGGCAGTGACCCTCTGGCAGTGTTGTCAGTGACCCTCTGCAGTTTGGCAGGACCCTCTGGTAGTGTTGGCAGTGGACCCCGCTGTCAGTGTTGCAGGTGACCCGCTGCAGTGTTGCAGTCACCCTCTGCAGTGTTGTCAGTACCGCTGGCAGTGTGCAGTGACCCTCTGGTAGTTTGCAGTGACCTCTGGCCAGTGTTGGCAGTGACCCTCGGCAGGTGTTGACAGTGGCGTTGTCAGTTGTTGGCAGTGACCCTCTGGCAGTGTTGGCAGTGACCCTCTGACAGTGTTGGCAGTGACCCGCTGGCAGAGGGGTGTATCAAGGGAGTTGGACATGAGGAGTCGGACAGGTGGTGGGCGCGTGTGATCGATCAATCCTTCATCTCAAAATAACGCCCCATAGCAACGCCGGCTCATTCTATTCGAATGTCACAGGCGTCGGGTGTGGTTGATATGTGGTAAAACTCGATTTTTCACTTTTTCCAAAGCATAGTGGAAATGACTCGGGACTTCTGTAGTGAATGAATCTAGCTATTCATATGAGTAGCTCTGGTACTGACGGTACGGTGCGGTGCAGTCGTTGCGCGGCTGTCAGCAGACGGGTCGCCTCTGTTCAGCAGCGAGTCGCCGCCGCTGTGTGACCGCGGTGTGTTGGGAGAGGCGGCCGCTGTCACCATGTTTACCTACAGTACATCATATCTGCAATGGCGCTCCATTGTCGACAGCTCGGGGGTCACCCGAGGCAGAGGGAGGGGGTGGCAGAGGGAGGGGGTGAAGTGTTTGTCTAGTCACTGCGGGGATGACGCCGCCGTCGTCTGCGATCAGATCAAGTGTAGGGGGTGGGGATGGGTGGGCTGGAAAACGCTGTCTCGGCCGTGTGGCCCGCCCGCCGCACGGTAACGTCATTGTTGTGACAAGGTCGCGTCAGTGTTGTGATTGTCTCCCAAACAATCCGCTGCACGTTCGTAGCCGCGGTAGATCACGTGACTCAGGGATCGTGTGTGTCGGATGGTGACTCTCTTGGTCTGTTGTTATGATCGTTTCCTTTTAACCCACGCCGGGCCGGTGCTCGGCGCCACCTTCCTCGGGCCGGTGCGGGGGGGGGGGCGTTTCGACGCCCCCTTCTAACTCGGCTCCTATGGGACCTAGACATAAACCAAAGAGACCACTCGAGAGCTCGTCAAAAGGGATTTGGAAACGATTTCGGTGAAAATTTATATCAGGTCAATATTAGGGTTACCAGAGGTCATCAAAGGACAGATTTTCCAGACTTAGGACTTAGCTCCAGCTTCCAGATACCCATAATTATATTGGAAACTATGATAGCTAGGAGCAATCAATAAAATGCAATAGAAGGCTATTCAAATTTGCAATCGCTAACATGTCCTCTAAATTGAACTCAGGTCAATTGTTAGGGCTTTAAAGGTCATCGAAAGTTAAAAAGGCTAGTTTTTGCCAAAACTGTTTTTCACGTATAACTGTAGGTATGCTTAATTAAGATCCGGAAATAATTGTGACACAATTGTGTTTGTCTCGTCAAGGCGCTTTGAATCATGTATGTATATGATTACCATGGGTTAGGTCAACCTAGAAATCTTGATTTTATCTATAGTTATTGACAAAAAGGTGTTGGTGACCTCGGATGACCTCGGCTGGCCCTGTAGGGATACCAGATCAAAGACTGCACCTTGGTCTTCAAGAATGGCCTATGATAACATGATACAGAAGAAATAATGCTGATATCATGCGTATTAGAAGTGTCACTTTCAGGGTTGTAGCTACCCGACCCGACCCGCAAACCCCCTTCAACTACCCACCACTACCCACATGGCCATATAGGCTGCCAGCTACCCGCAAGTACACACAAATACAATTTGCCATAGTTATGTCTGCCATTGAATAACTCATTTTTCACTGCTGAACTGATCTGTGTTGATCTCTGCTCATTTACTGAGGTGTCTATATTTGTTCAAGCATCCCAATTCCCATCAAATTCCTTATATTTAATATGTTTTCCATTTATTTTATTTTTTTGTACGCCAGCTACCCACTTCATCCAAATTGATTGCTTCTGCTACCTGCAACTACCCACGTGGGTAGTAACTACCCGCATCTGGTGGGTAGGTGGGTAGAAAAGTGGCACCTTTAATGCGTATCCTCAGAATGGAAAGCATTTGAATATTTTCCCATTGACTTATAATGGAGAGTTCAAGAATTGACCTCACCTTAGGTCACCGATACAAAAAAAAACCGAGATGAACGAGCTTTAGGTAGTAATGCTCTCATGAAATCCTGTAAGTACAAAACCGATCAGCCAAAAACTGTGGCTTTGATAGGACAAACACTTTTGAGAGGTGAGGTCACATGACCTGGCCTGGTGACCTGACCTGACATGACCTAATGCCAAAAAACAGTGAGAGCTTTACAAAAGATGAATCAACAGGTACTGAAAATTTGGCGCCGCCGTTTTCTCGATATCCAGGAAAAATATGAGGGGGAGAGGGCGTCTAAACGGCAAACGCCCCCCCCCCCCACACCACGGTCCGACACGGTTGAAGTGCTGTTCCACTTGCATATTCATGCGTGATTTACTTTTAGATCAATAAGTGTAGTTATTTGACTACAGAGAAAACCAGACGCGAAGAGGGCCCTAATGTGAGATCAATGTCATCATATGATAGAGCAGACGCGGAGAGGGACCTGATGTGAGATTAATGCCATCACATGATAGAGCAGACGCGGAGAGGGCCCATGTGAGATCAATGCCATCACATGATAGAGCAGACGCGGAGAGGGACCTGATGTGAGATTAATGCCCATCACATGATAGAGCAGACGCGGAGAGGGACCTGATGTGAGATCATTGTCATAACATGATAGTGATAGAGCGGATGCATGAAACCAATCTGGCGCCCTTAGGTTGTTGCCATGGAAACGTGTGGAACAAACGCACTGACTCTGGACTATTTAATATCTCTGTAATCGGAGGAGCAGCCATTAGCAAAAAGTACCGGTCTGAAAAGTTTCATCAATGGTGGGAAATCAAAACCCTTTCGGAATAAATAGCAATCCCCTTGGAATTTATATTTTCTTTCTGCCAATTACTTGGCTGAAATCAGACTTAATAAGACATTAAGTGTTTCCTGACATTACTTATTTCGACAGAAGGCTTGAGCCAAAACGATTCACTATTTCAAATTGCTGCACATCGCTGCAATTAATTGATTTTGGTACGTATGTACTGGTGAGCAGGCTCGAGTCTAAGGTCATTGTCTGGAAGCAAACCGAGCTTCGAACGATGATATTGGGAGGGGCTCCGACACAGGGAGATGGGGACGTGGGGGACGTCCATGATTTTTTTACCTCGGTTTAAAAGAAAACTTCATTAATGGCTGAAGCGCAGAATCCCTTCGTTAATTAAAGTAAAAAACTTCGGTCATAAAATTTTCCCTTCGGTCATCAACTTTTCCTTTATTCCTATGAATGAGCTTAAATCAGATATAATACGACACGAATTTGTTCTGGCATTATAAATTTGGACAGAATGCTTAAGCAAAAAATATCACTGTTTTCCGTTGTTGCACAAGGGTGCAACTAATCGATTTGGGTATGTAGTGGTGGCAGACTCGTCAAGGTCATTGGCTGGAAGAAAACTGAACTTTGAACAATGATATTGGGCGATTGAGCGCGAATATGAAAAAAGAGACTGCATGGTGCTTATACAATCTGATTGTTTTTTAACATCAACATCAAATTTGACTTTGAACAGACAGTGTCCCTTTAAAGTAAATAGTTCACCTTCAACATGGGTTTTGAACTGAGAGCAGTTGTGTAGCCCGTGTTGAAAAAACCCTAACTGCAAGTTTGCTGGGCTGAAAAGGCTCTCCAGCCGAATATATTTGACTTTTTGTCGAAGGAATGTGGGCCATAAATAAAGAATGTCAAAAATGTGGGCCTCACGCACCTGGGAAGAGGCTATACAGTGATCTTACGCGACTACTTTCGAATATCTGATTGGCTGAGCCACGTTTGACTGCGGAGAGTACGCATATAGTCTTGATAACATTAATAATGTACGCCGTTCTGTCCTGAATCGGCGCGATGTATGGCTATTTTTGACATTATGAAAATAAGTTGTATTTCAAAATATAGTTTAATCGTGTTTGAAAAAACAATCCAAAGTGAACAATTTCCTTTAAGAGTGTTTTTCAGAAACGATTGCTCTTTCGCACATTATAATGGCAGTTTCCCTTTGACTTCAAGAAATTATGCCTACTCTCATCGGTCATGAGGAGTTGTTGACACTGGTCTAGAACATACATATTGTTGTTAATTTAGCAATAACTTGATTTTTCCCACACTCGCTCTGTCTCTAGTTGCTGATACATTCCGAATTCGCCAAGATCAGCATGGCATCACAAAATTATTGGCATTCGCCAGAGAGATTTTCGCTACTAGAAGCATTGCCCTATATATTGCAACGCTGGCAAGTGACATATATCGTTAGCGCTGGCCAATAGATAACAGTTCGTGCGCAGCTGCCGAACAGAGCCTCAGTGACTATTTTACACTGTTCGTATGGGGTTTATTGTCTTAGGTGCGCCATTCTAGATAACATCTTCTTTACTCTGTGAATGGTGGTGATTTTACTTATGGATATCGAAACAAAACAATATGTAAAACAGAATATAAGTAAAAACTCAACTAAAGGGACTCCAGACGTGAATTTTATCGTATCTTATAATCAAACGAATAGCTTTTTACCGTAACAAAATATATTTGACATTCTTAGGAGTAGGCACACTTCCTTAAGACTAAACTTCGGATAGTGAGCTTCCATTAAAAAAACATCCTGGCATTAGAGCGGGCGCATTCCAATGACAACCGCAACATGCTGCGATAATTTTGCAGAGACATGCTTCAAATTGACGACTCTGGTTTTATATCGATTAAAAATATGTTATGACTCGAGAAGACACAAACTTGTCCCTTAATATGCATCACATATTTATAATTATTTCCTTTGAAAGTTAAAATTAGAAGCAATAAATCCAGGATGGCTAAAAGCTATCTTAAAAGGGACGTGAAGGGTAGTGATGTGCAGAAATATAACTATTTGATACACATTTGTAAGTCCTTTTTTGAATGTTATCTTAACTTCTTGCA
>VOPJ01001827.1:10548-54592 GCA_014673585.1 Semibalanus balanoides | reverse complement strand
CCTCCTGAACTTGTCATTCATCCCCCTCCTAACTTAAAAAAATCAATGTTATAGATGCAACAACAATATGAAAGGAAAAGGCACAGTACCAACACAACTGACAGTATGCATACAGGTCAATGGTTATAAACACTAAAGAACAACACTATTTATTGACACACAGTATCTTTTTTCAACTTCAGACACAAAAATGGCAAACTAGGTGCTTACATAAAAAGCATGCGCAAATCAATAATAGGTGCTGCATATTTTAGTTCTCATATTAGGCGTAGCTCTAAATAAAAGACAGTTCACATATTACAAAGCAAAGCACCCTTTAATTGGCCAAATGTGTTACAATTTGAGTATAAATATGTTGGGGAAATCGACACTTAATGAATAACTTGACCAATAAAATAAGTATTTGGTGACTGGTGTCTGAAAGCATACCATCGACCTGAGCTGGAAAAATATAAATTATCATAGACCTAAACAAACTGGGCTACAAATCAGGATTATCACAGCATTAAATTGTTAAGCCTGACAAACATTATTTTTACCTAGATATACCAGGTCATGGTGTTGGAAAAGTGGAGGGCCACATAAAAACAGGCCATTTTAAAAGAAAATAGGCTTATTCAACAACAATCAAAACAAGTTATGCGAAAAGTAGCACAAATATTGAAGAGCATACAAGATTAAGGCGCCATATTTTGGCATGACTGGACTGCGCCGTATTTGTCTCTTGTATTCATTACTAAAGTACTGTCTAGTTTTTAAGTTTTGTAATACATAAAGATGAAAGGCATACTAAAATCCCTGTTACTGTCTAGTTGCTTTGCTTTGTGGGAAATATGTTGTAAGTATTTTCATAATTTTTACATATCAGCTGTAATATATAGAAAAACCGGTCCTGGACCTTTCGGCATCACCATTCACCAGAACATTTTAAGTTCGAGAGGAAATCTTTATGGCAGACGTTTGCGTCCTAAGAAACGATTTTTACTAGGAATTAAATAAATCATATTTTGCCCCACAAGTGCAGGTTTGGTGTCGAAACAAGCCTCCGATTTCATCAAACCTGTCCCATTTTTATGAACCTTGAACCATATTTATATGCTTCGATGTCAAGAGGTTATTCAGTCCCAGGTTCCGGGAGCAAACTCCCCGTTTGCCCCCCCCCCCCCGTCCTCCTTGGCGACACCTATGCGTCATTGAAAAAATGTAACACGGAATAAGAAGCATAACCAGGTTTTTATGTTCTTTTAGAGACGAATCTTAAATGGGCATTGGCGGATCCAGAACGTGGGCTGTAGGGCGATTTGGAGGGGGCTAAATTTCATAAAGTTTCAACAAATTTGGAAGACTTAAAGGATTTGGCTTCCTTTACCATTATTAAATGGTTTAAAACAAACATGCCTCTTGTAACATTGTATTCTGTTTTCTTCTACATTGCAAAATGTGTTAAATTAATCCGATTTCAGATGATTGTGGGGGGCTAAGGCCTCTGCCTCCCCCTTAGATCCGCTAGAGTACTGGGACAAGGGTTTTGGGTACCTCCTTTTGGGTCATTCATTTGTTGTTGTTGTTGTTGAAACCGTTAGTTTTGTATAGCAAGGAAAATTTGATTGAGTTAAAGTTACCCAAAGACGAGAAACAGCTAAAATCCACAAGCAAATAATGCATAAGAGAGACTTAAGATAAGAGAGTCTGAAAGATAAAAAAGTTTTGACACAAAATGAGGTCAGGGGTTCCAGCCAGAATGGCAGAAGGGAATAGGTACGTCCCCCCTTCATTGGGCCGACTTTCAAACTAAAGGGTATCGGTGACGTCCCTGTTTGTGACTATTAAGGGGTCTCTGTTTTTTTCTCTTTTTTCCTATTTCCCCCGCAGGGAAAAGGATTAACCATATTCCCTGCGGGGGCAGATTCTGCCCCCCGGTAGCTTTTCACCTGCCGCTTCTGAACCGTTAAGCCTAGCGTCTTGAAACTTTTGACTTTTCCTAGAATTGAATGACACGTGTTGTGGACATTTTTTTTTATTCGGTCTAGTAGAGGCGGTTCCAGGCTCATTTTTGTGGGTACGTCGTTACAAATCGGTTGTGTGGCGCGTACCTCCTTCGTAGTTTTCGGTGGAATAAAAGCGTCATAAACTATGTAAACTATCAATATACAATCATACATCACTTGGATTACTACATATTGTACATGGGGCATTTTGGGGCAGAGGCACACTCAGGTACATAAAATGGGAGGCAATATTGGTTAAAGTTCAGAACATACAATATGTAAAGAGGCATGAGAAAAAACACATATACACAGTAAAACACCATTCATAACTAATGTTACAGTTTAAAACATAAAAGTGATAACTAGGCGACCAAGAGGAAGGAGTGACGGACAGGACGAGTGAAATCTTTATAAAATCAAACTTACATGGTGATATATTTATCAATTTTCAGCTTCAGAAACCTACAGCAGTTTCTGCTGAGTGCAGTCAAACAAATAGGTTACAACTACCCTGAATCATTATTCAACTGTCATTGACTAGTAACTAGGTGGGGAAGAAGGCATACAATTTTACTATTCAGTATTGCCCCGGGGTCACCTCAAACCCATTTTACCTTTTTCGTGTAGCTGGATGGAGTCCCTTAAGCTACAAAATGTGTCGCTACTCTGAATCTCATGGCTTCATCAATTCATTTGTATGTGATTTGTAATTTTACAAATTAGTCAGTTTCAATATAACTGCATACAACTGCAAATAACATGTGATGATAGGGGTTGATCAAGTGGGTCATACTGGGCCATTCATTCCACAAGTTTTAAAGTTTGAAACTGGAAAGGGACTGTCATACACAAGAACATAAACATTTTGCAAAATAAATCCAAAGCCTGTGCTTTATGCCTAAAAAACTTATCCCCAGAATGCAAATATCTGGGCTGTTTCTTCAACTATCCATCACCAGCCTCCAATTATTATTTGTTACAAGCAAAGACCTACGCCGCGTGGCCTGGACGAGTGACCTACACAATGACATAAATATTAATCTTACACCGACATGTATTAGTTATCAGCAAAATGTTTTAATCTATCACTAACATGACCGATTTATTTATTGAATTGCATGTTAAAGCATCATATTCTTGATCAAACTTTTATCCACAATCTAACCTAAAACTTACCTTGGGACACAGCTCTAATATTTTAAGAAGTCCACCGGCCAAATCCGTCAATATTGTCGTGAGTTGTTTGCCGATTTGGTAATTTTTAAATAATTTATGGTGCTGAAGATAGTCCGTTTCGGTTACGTCCTTCATTTGCACATTTTTTTGGCTCAACCAATGCGTAATTGTCCTCATAGGCCAAGGTTGTATGATTCTTTATGCCAAGGGGTGGGGCCAAGGTAGCCTTGGCTAAGGTCATACACAAGTTACTGTCAGGGCACTATAAACACTTACTGTGTTACTGTGGTCATAATTAAATACAAGTAAATACAATACAAGTACAAGTTGAAGTGCTGGTTGCATAGGAAGTTGAAGTTGCTTGTTTCTTGAGTGAGTGGCTGGCTTGGAATACTCTAATTTGAACAGGTTGAACTGATTTATTTTTGTCATATCAATTATATGGCCTGTCACTCTCAATGTTTTAAGTACTTTTTTGCCATACCTACTAAATTGTCCAGAACGCATCACATGCACAAAAGTTTTTTCCCCAATAATCCTCTAAAGTATATATGTGTTTACTAGTCCATGCAAACATTGATCCAAATAGGGCATAAGGTAGTAACTTAGTAAGTACAGGCCTGATTAGCAGTTAGCACACTCCTTAAAACCCCAATAAACAAACAAATATATAAGCTGATTAGCCTCGACTTGCATGATCCTATCATGCTTTTTTATAGTGTGAACGCATTCACATTACCAATCAAAGATGAAAGAAGTCTAACTGCCTTGACGGTCTTCACTCGCCTCTTAGGTCTGTTGTTGATTATTGATCTTCCAAGTTCTGACTTTTTGATTAATTTATTTTCTGTATTAGCTGCTGCTGTTTTGCGGACCACTGATTTTGTTTGGGAATATATTCATTTGAGTCCATTAATTGCATCATAATATTTGTGATTGATATGGTCTTCCACTCGTCTAGCTTAATTTCATGTTAAGTAATGGCAATGTGGCAGAAACTATAAATATTCCTGTTTATAATATTGTAAAGGGTGTAGATGAAGCATGTCATGCAGGATTTCTACGTGCGGCCAATGGTGCGGTTCTCCCGCAGTGGCCGGGCTTGATGCCGGGTCCCAACTCATGTATGTGCGGGGCGGTGGCGGAGGCCGGTTCCTGTTTTTGGGAAATTTTTTGACATCTCTAGTCAGTTACAAATCGGTGTGTTGGCGCCTGTACCTCCTTCGTAGTTTCCTGGTGGAAAATAAAAGCGTCATAAACTATTTCACACAATATGCTTTCATTCATACTTGGTTGTAATATTTTTGGGCAAGAGGCCACACTCAGGGTTAAATAAAAATGGGAGGGCAATATTCTCGTCAAATTAGGCCCAAACTTTAATTAGTAAGATTGATAAAAGGCGTTTTGCAAATTGTTGCCCCCAACGTTGTTTACCTGGATCCGCTCTATGCGCAATTTATATTTACATTTCACAATTACAGCAGGCAAAATCACCATGCACCTGTGACAAACAGTCACGAACAGCCACATATTTTTATCAAAATATCCCCCATTTGGATTTTTTCATCCCTGAGTACGCCTATGATTTTCCATATTTGGTACTTTGTTCCTTTTAATATGATTAACGAAGATTACATTGGAAGCTCAAAAAACTTTGGGCATATAACGGTCGAATCACATGGCCGCAACGACCTTTCAAAGAACACCAAAAATTTTCATATTTTTTTGCCCTCTTACACCATTTTTGAACCAAACATAAATTTTAGGAGGTCCAAAAAGAAAGAACCATGTCACGATTTAAATCGGATGGTGTTCGTTCCATCGAAATCGGCTGAGCAGTTCTACGAGATCTTCTGGGGGCGAAATCTGCCCCCGCAGGTTCCGTAATTCTGACTCCCTGACTGCCGCAAGGAATAAGGGTTTAACCGGGCTCGATATTGTTTTCGCCTACATTTTCTTCGGGGGTGGGGTGGGGGTTGGGGCTTTGCCATTTGGGGCCTAGGATTTGCCGCTGCCCCCCTTGCGAAGGTCTGGCTGCTCCTCTGGATTGAGGTATAAGGTGGCCAAGAAACGGATGCGCTTCGCCCCACAGATTGTCGTATTTCATCGCTGAAAAACCTTGTAAATGTGCAAACCACAGGCATTGGGGCGGGGGAGGGGCAGGTGCAGTGGACGAATCACGAAAGAGGGGGCAGGGGGAGTAGCTGCCACCTGCTCAAAAAGTTTCGGAGAAAATATATGGTTTCACGCAATGCTCACCCAAAAACAGGTATATAAAAAATATATTATACATATAATTTGAAAACAATAAAGGAATTAATTGAAAGCAAAAAAAAAAATAATGACACAAATTGTGATCATTTTTAAAATCAGCACCATTTTTTTGTAATAGATTACAAAAGCAAATTACTTCAAAAGCAAATTTACCGAAGCTGAGAACAAAGTAAAACAAATGTCTCTCTGAGCACATATACGCAGCATGATAAATTAGCAAAAAGTTGAAAATCTAAAAAATGGGGTGTTACCTGCCACTGCATCCCCAACCAAAAACAAAAAGTTCCGCTTCTGCGGCAATATCTGATTTAATTGCCTGCTAGTCTCTTACGTGTTGTTTTTGCGCAAGGCGCGCTATAAAAGAGTTGCCTTATACGGCTGTAAAGAGTTCGGCGCACACGCGTCACGTTTGTGCCCATTTCTGGCTGCATTCACCGGTCGCAGAGAAGTTCACGGCACCGGAATCTTCGTGACGTCACACCCAAGGGGCAGAGCTTCAGCTGGACGGAGCGGTCGCAGTGGTCGCAGTGGCACCGTGAACAGGCCTTTATAGTGTTATAGTGGCTTTATAGTGACAGCCGGCCGCCGCCGCCGCTGAGCCGGCCATGATCGATGCAATGCTGCCGCGTTTACCATTCAGAAGCAGACGTCTGAGATTTAGAGTCGGCGGGATTCTGTGGCGGCCTGCCGACTCTCAACTGAGCTGCTACCGCTTTATCATGGGTGTGTGTCTCGGCTGGAGATATATGGGCGGCAGTGCGGGCCGGACAGCCGGCCTCGTGCAGCAGCCTCCAGCTGCACAAGGACACGGTGTGCCGGGCGCGGCGCGGCGCGGCGCGGCGCGGCGGCGGTCACTGGCTACTGCAGCGTGGTGTCAGCGGCCACTGGCTACTGCAGCGTGGTGTCAGCGGCAGGTGCAGATGATGAAGAGGGCCTTCAGCCGGAGAGAGTCATGTCAGCGGCGGAACGGCTGGTGGCGCCCGACTATTCATACAGCCAGTGGTGGTATGCATTACAGCCGTATAAGGCAATCAACATGACGCCCTGTGACCACTGGCGAATCCAGTCTCCAATTTGTGGGGAGGGGCCAATTTCGCTGGCGGCCTTCTGGGTCCTTGACCGGTGTGGGGATGAGGGTGGGGTCAGGTCGTGAGCAGATCACATTTTATCTAGTGTAAATTTACAGATTACCTATACCCAAAATATGATTTCATGCCGTACGCCATGCCGTACGCCGTTACGCTATCGTCACAAATATGGCACATGGCTACTACGCGCCATTTGCTCCTAATGGCACAAACTTTTTTTGTCATCAACTGTGAGTTTTTTATATATTTAAGTAATACAATGGAACGTCTTACTCGGTCGTCAATATATATTATAAAATAAATTATATATATATATATATATATATATATAATATATTATAATATATGCAATTCACTACATATATATAGCAAAACATAGTATACATAACAATTGTCTTGCCCTTCAAAATAAATACGTATACTATTGGTAGGTGGGAATATGCAGCATATAAAAATACACCTATGCCGCATATAAAACAAAAGTGGCGCATTTGGCTAATTCCGCGGGCTTTTTACCATTCAATGCGTTGCTCTTCTTGAGCAGTAACGCTACGGTGTGAGTTGCCCGAAATAATATAGCTGCTGTCCCAGGAAGGAATTTATGTCCCCAAATTTCCAAAGATGCCAGAAATTTTCAAAAGCTGTCCAATTTTGATGTGTTGGTGCCAACCCTGCCCCAACGAGATCTCGTCGAAACCTGCCATGTTTTGAAGACTGGCACCTCGGATAAACCTTTTTGGTTACTGTATCGCCACCGCGCAAAAGCTACGTTGGTTTGGTTTGGTTTGTGGACCAAGCATCGTATCCTCCTTGGGATTATGGTGCTGGAACTTTCACCCTGTTCCGAGGGTTATTATATGGGGGCCGGTCGACTGTTGCAGCAGCCCGCCCAGGGATTCGACCCCGGGTCACCGGCACAGAAGACAGGAATCCTGCCCCTGCGCCAGATCGCTCTCCTTGTGAATTGCTCCAGATCAAAATAGAGTCAGACGCGCCACTTTCCTTTCTTCCTTTCTGCTACCAAATTGCTACCAAATATAGAGGAAACACGAAGGAGGCATAAAATAGTAATTTACTTTTTCCGCAAGAAGTTATTTTTTGCTGTCGGTACCCATTTTTCAATTCACCAGTTTCAGCGGATTGGGGGGCGGGGCTGATTTCTATTGCCGCCTCTGTCGAGCGTGGAATGGGGGGGGGGGGGACTTTTGTCCCTTGCCGCCCCCTGGATCCGCCAGTGGCTGCGCCACGATGACGATGATGACGTCACGATGAGTGACGCACCGCCGGCTGCTGCGACAGGAGGGAGATACTGATGGCTGGCGGCGGACGGGCTGTGTTCTGTTCACCTGACAGCGGGGTATGGCACAATCAGCCGCCAGCCCCCAGTCATCGGAGACTCAACACAGCGGCTAATCCTTCGCCAGATCCGGAAATGACCACTGCATGCGTCAGCGGTCATCAGACAGGGAGTCATCAGACGGAGCCACACAAAATGCGAGAGAGAGAGAGAGAGAGCTGACGGATTTGACCTTTGCTCCGCAGAGGGTTTTTCCATTAATCCGCACTTCCGTACTGGACGATATCCTGCAAAGAATATGCAGCAGCTCGTCGTGTGCGGAGAAGGTGCACAAGCTCGTAATGCTGCGGAGAAGGTGCACCAGCTCGTAATGCGCGGAGAAGCAAGTGCAGTTAGTCACGAGTGTCACCATTTCTGAACAGCACACAGCGTCTTACAAAACCTTTGGCAATGGATACACATTACACATGTTTGTAATTTAGCAATTCATTGCAATAACATACAGATATATAAAAATTTATTTGTTAATTTGCAATGGATGCTTGCAATGACAATTGTTTTAGCATGTAAACAATGTTAGGCATACAAAGGCTGAGCTAAGCAGACACAAAGCCGAGGACACAGCAGCATCGCGCGTCGGCTGAAAACTCCCTTCAGAAATTGACTGGTCTCAGTCAACCACAAACCGATTGGTGACTAACCAGCACTGCCATCTCACTGGTAACTCACTGGTAACACACTGGTAACTCACTGGTAACTATCTCTCTGGTGACTAGCTAATGGACCGGCGAGGTGGCTTCCAGACTAGGAATCTAAATAATTGTCGGGAGGGTTAATAGCAGTACAGGTTTATTAGTTGCGTTAAATTCTTGACTGTAATGCAACGGCTGTGTTCGAAATTATGACGTCTTTAAAATGAACTTAAATAAATGCGACAATGTACCAATCATCGTGCCACATTTTTAAGCACATCGCAGAAGCGAAGGACATTCTCTTTACTAACAACAAATGCATGACAGGGCCCAAGTGACTTCTGAGCCGTCGATATCATCCTGCCATCCCCTTTCGGATCAAAAGTTAGCATCGAAAGCTAAATAAAAACTAATGAGGAGCGAGAGCTAAAAAGTCCCGTGAAAAGTCTGAAAGAGTTGACAGAATTTACTAAAAGATGCATTCGTAAAAATCCATGAACATTTATTTAAAATTAATAACATTGTCATGGTTCGGCAAAGTTTACATTGGTTCACGGTCCCAATTAGCCGCGCCACCTCACGGGATAACGGATCACTCCTCGTTCACATTGGCCCTGTACTGACAGCCGGTGGTCTGAGGGCCCGGTACTGACAGCCGCTGGTCTGAGGGCCCGTGTACTGACAGCCGCTGGTCTGAGGGCCCTGTCCGTTGACCTGGCACGATTTCGTCCAGGGGGCGGCGCCTCAAAAGGGCCCTTCCCGAGCGTTGAAAGGGACCCCCAAAAGGAGCTGAATATAAAATTCAACGGATTTCGTCCACTTTATCTTGTGATTTTTTATTATTTTTGTGATTTGGAAAAAACACAACCTTTTGATGAGCTGGATTGGAACAGGATCTCAAGACCCTCAGAGAGTCCAATCAACCAGGCACGTAGTCAGGATTTCGTCCGGGGGCGCCTCAAAAGGATATGAAACATGCACGTAGCCAGGATTTCGCCCAGGGATTCGCCCAGAGCCTCGAAAGGGCCCATTCCCGAGCGTTGAAAGAAGCCAAGATTTCGTCCGGGGTCGGCGCCTCAAAAGGGTCTCTACCAAACACGTAGCCAGTATTTCGCCCAGGGAGTCTCGAGAGAGGCTATTCCCGAGCGTTGAAAGGGCCAGTAGAACGGATAAAAAGCTTTGCTTCCTCCGTACTCGCGAGGAGCCCATTTGGCACGTTCATGTGCCCTTCTGACCCGCCCAGGGTTCTTTCTGTCTGTGCAGGGGACCCTCTGACCTGCACAGGGGCCCTTTCAAGTTCTCAGGAGCCCTCTGGTCTGCTAAGGGTCTTCCAGCCTGCTCAAGGATCCTTTCGACCTAATATGGAACTGCGCTGGCTGCTTTTTGCCCTACCGACCCATCAGGGTCCCTCCGACCTTCCCAGGGCCCTCCACCTGCCCAGGGTCCCTCTGTGCTTGCTAGGGGTATTCGACGTGTTCAAGTAGCCCTCTAACCCACTTCCAGGGGCCCTTCGACCCTTCTCAGGGGCACATCAGACCTTTCCAGGGGCCCTCTGTGCTGGCTAGGGGCCATTTGACAGGTTCAGGGGGCCCTCTGACCCGCTCAGGGGCCCTTTCAACCTCCACATCGCCCCTCCGACCTGCCCAGGGGTCCATATGACCTGCCAAGGGGTCCCTCCGACCTTCCCAGACGCCCTCTGTGCTATCTAAGGGGCCCATTCGACGTGTTCAGGGGGCCCTCTGACCCGCTCAGGGGCCTTTTCGACTTCCTCAGGGGCCCCTGTTCAGGGAGCCTTTTGAACCGCTCAGGGGCTCTTTCGACTTCCCTAGGGACCCCTCACACCTTCCCAGGGGCCCTCTGTGCTGGCTAGGGGCCCATTCGACGTGTTCAGGGGGCCCTTTTACCCACTCAGAGGCCCTTTTGGTTTGTCCAGGGGCCCTCTGATATGCATAGGGCTCTTGTGAACGTCCAAGGGCCCTTTGGTCCTTCAGAGAGGGCCCTGGGTGGCCCTAAAGCACCTCTGACGTGCTCTTAATTCTTCAAAGATTATGCTTCGCGTGGACTTAGACTCATGATTCCGCGCTTCGCGCGGTCTCGCCGTCCCTTTTCGGCGCGCTGCGCGCGCCGAAAAGGGACCGCCAGGCCTCCAGGGGGGGGGGGGGCGGAGCCCGGGCGGCCGGCCTCCGCCTCCGCTCCCCTTGGCTAGGCGCCTGCCGTTGACAGAGGACTGCAGAGCGCAGATCCTGCATCTGGCGCGGCGGTCATGACGCGCCAGCAGCCGTTGTCTATTACCCTGCCAGCAGCCGGCCGTATATCTCAGCTGATCACAGCCTCCTCTCTGCGTCACGGCGTCGGTCTCGGTGGTCCGCTCTCGGTGTCACGTGATCGTCACGTGATCCGGCCGGTCAGATGTGTCGCCCGATATGTCACGCAGTTCGGGTTATATTGCAGCTCCACAGGCCGGATCAGGTGCACCGTGCAGCGCCACCAGATCAGCCCAGTGTATTGCAGTGACAACGGTCACTAGAAGGGTAGGAGCTGATCCAGATCTTCAACAACGCACAGACTCTAGAACACTCACACGCGTCAGACGTGTTGTCGCCACCAATGCTTAGCAGTGAGTAACAATAAACGTTGATTTGACCCTCCCTCTGGTGGAGGTTATATTGACCCTCCCAGCTGAGGTTTTATCGAGAATAGAAGGGAAATAGCAGCACGCCAGGGGCGGATCCAGAGAGGGGCACAGGGGGCACGTGCCCCCTCCCAAACATCTGAGGGGGCCCTTTTCGGCGCACGAAGCGCGCCGAAAAGGGCCTACGATACCGCGCGACGCGCAGTATCATGGGCTCTTTAAGTGTCGGAAGACCACGCAAAGAAAGTTTAGAGCATTTCAGAGGCCCTAAGGACCACCAGGGCCCTCTTTGAAAGGACAGAGGGCACATTGGACGTTCAAAAAAGCTCTGTGCGTGGCATGGAGGTCCCTGGCCAGACCTAAAGGACCCCTAAGCGGGTCAGAGGGCCACCTGAACAGGTCGAATGGGCCCCTAGCCAGCAAAGAGGGGCCCTTTGGCAGGTCGGAGAGGCCCTTGAGCATATCGACAGGACAGCAAAGCAGCCAGCGCAGTCCTTTACAAGGTCTTAAGGGCCCCTGAGCAGGCTAGAGGGCCCCTATACAGACCAAAGGACCCCTATGCAGGTCAGAAGGGCCCCTGACCTGACCAAAGGAGACCCTGGGTGCGCCAGAAGGGCCCCTAAACATGCCGAACGGGCCCTAAGCCAGCACGGAGTGGCCCAGAGTAGGTTGAAGGGCCCCTGTGCAGATCGGAGAGGCCCCACACCAGACTGAAAGGGCCCCCAGTGTGGGTAAGAAGGGCCCTTGAACATGCCGAGTTGGCTTCTAGTCAGCACGGAGGGGTCCAGGGCAGGTCGGAGGGCCCATTCAGCACTTACGTTTGAGAGTGTCTTCAACATTGCTCATTATAATTTGTTTAAATAAATTTATATTTTTAGAAAATGCAAACTACTGAAGAGTAAGCATAGGGAAATTTGCCTTTTTTGCAGCATTTCTGTTGTATTAGTTAACATTTGGCGCCCCTGTAGGCCCATGACGGAAAAAATGCAGCCTCATCCAAAAATAATATTAGATCCGCCCATCATGTTTGAAGATACGGTGCCCCGATTTCCCGAAAAAATGCGCCCAGTTCCCGGAAGAATGCGTCCCAGTTCCCTAAAAATGCGTCCCAGTTCCCCGAAAAATGCGCTTCTATGCCCTGCCGCCCCCTTAAAAAATCCTGGATTCACCCCTGCCAGGACCCCTCAAGAAATCAAGAGCCCAGTTCCAGCCAGCAACGGCAACATCCGAGCGGAGCTTCAGTGCCCTCAGGCGCTTGAAGAACTGGGTCATGGGCACGATGAAGCAGCACAAGCTGAACTCTGTAGCAGAGACTATCATGGGTGCCCAAACCCCAAGCCCAGCCCAGGCCCCAGCCGAAGACCATGAACACCAAGCCCAGACCCAGACCAGACCCATGCCCATTGGGGCCCATTCAGATAAGGCAGATATTTTTTTCACAAAATTTGCAAGCCTTACCCTCAGGCTGCGGGTGCGGAGTGCGGAGCCTCCGGTCGGAATCGGAGGTTTTGGCCGGAATCGGGTAACGGAGTTCGGATCGGTACAATTTTGACCGACCTCCGAGCTACGAGCTGGCAAGTCGTTTGGCAACGTATAGGCCTCCGTACTTCAGCGCAAGTATTTCTTAACTGAATCACCAGTGGCGATGCTAATTTTGAAGTCTTCCAAACTTTTCCTTACTTCAGTTCATATTATCCATACACATGAACCCATTGTACTAAAATGTGACTCGTCTATCATTCATACCATTGGACGTAATAGAGACAAAACTCCGCTAATACTCAGAGGGCATGTCTTCGGTCGCAGGGTCAAAATGCCACTCAAGGAATTTGCTGACGATCATAAAAAATCGTAGATTTGCAAGACCATCCCCTAGCCGGCTTACAAAGCGCAGATATATAAGGGTTGTCAAGCGAATAAGTGGCTTCCGTCTCTTAAAGATATATTAAACCTTTTCACAATAATGGAGTGATTCACTTGAAGACAACAACAATACCACACTATATTGTTACAATTTCAAGTAAAGCTGCTCAGGGAAAGACTCTTATTTCCACAAAATGGAGTATCACTTGAAATCGACAAAACAGGGACCAAATATATTGTTATAATCGTACGATTTCGCATAGAAGACCGCGGGAAGGGATTCCCTTTCGAAAGATATTGCAATTTAAACGTTAATAAGCGTTCCAGCTTAAAGGACCGGTACTTGCAAGGTGGCTTTCAAGTACTTTTGGGTGGCCTTATCAAACTGCGGACATTTCCTTTTTTAAAATTGATTAATTGGAAAATGTATTTTGTTCTCTACTTGCATTGTGACTAATGTCCGTATATTCACATATATCCTCTATTTATAGGATAAACCATTGAACAGAACAAGGGTATACCAAGATTAGCAGTTAAGACGATGCGGTTTATTGGCGTCTTGTTTAGATGCGTATGCGCACCTCATTTGAGAAAAAAAGAAATGAACAGTAGGATTTTAGGTTTCGTTTCTGGATTGTAATATAACACTTAAGATTTATGTAATCATGAAAGAATAGTCATCCTTCCCCAACAACAATAAATAAAAATCAATAAAAACAACGGGAGGTACGGGAAATTACATTCGAGGAATCTGCACTCGAGTGCATGTGGAGCAACGACCCACATATGATCTTAATTTAGTGTCAGGGAGTTATGTGTCCACGGAAGATAGTGAATCTTCGGTTGAATATATTTGACACCGGCGCAGATACGCGCCGCTGTGCAAATAGTTATGGGAAAAGAGTAAGTGAACATGAAGTGACTAGAGTTGTCGAAAATGGAATGTATATGGTAGCTTGTGATGATCAAAGGACGTAAGGTGATAGGTATGGCAAAAGGAGAGGGCAGCAGAACTTCAATCTCGTCATTGAGGGAACTCGATCCCCCTACACGAGTTTCGAATGCAGTATATGAGCTCCTTTCGTCCTCGCGGATCTGTTGCCGCTGGTTTTCAATTTTTATGAAAATTGAAGTGGAGGAGTGTGATGGATCCTTGGTGAGCTACGCGACAAAGGCTTGACAACGAAGAGTAGAGGGTGAAGGGTAGGCGGCAAGGCGGCACGCGTGCGATTGTCTCATAATGCCGTCGCTTGGAGTACATTTTTTTCTATTTGGTTTAAAAAAATGACTAACCAATTGTAAGGAAATCTCATTTTATAAGTAAGTGTTTGATATAATAACCCTTTCTCATGCCTTACAAGTATAAAAAATTCGAAATTACAAAGATGAATATCTTAATATATTATATATAATATATGTATATATATTATATATATATATATATATAATAAGTATTTATTATTAGATATTTTGTTTATATATATTCTTCTGTAATTTCTCGAATTTTTATACTTTAAACATGAGCAAAGGCAATAAACACTTATGTATAAAATTGAACTCTCATAATGCTCATAACAGCCGATCAACATAATAGAAATTATTTTATGAATTCTTAATTAAATTAAATGCATGTATGTACCACAACCGGAAGCCTTAAGAAATTGTTGCTAACAAGAAAGGTGCATTATTTCCCTTGTAAGCGTTCTGACTTTACGACCAGTACTTGGCAAGTACACTACTTTCGGTCCTCATCAACTGCGGTCTTTTCCGTATTGCTACTACACAATGGAGTTGTAAAATATTTTGCCGTTTCTGCTTGTTTCGATGTTATATGGCCCGTCGATTATCTACAGAAGCTGCCATTAAACAAATGCGTGAAACTTAATTTCATGCTCATTTGCATACATGTTATCGTCATTGTTTTTTTCGCCATAAAAATTGTGGTGTGCAAGACATCAAGTTGAAATGCTCTTTGGCAAATAATCCTTATTTATTTTCTGAAAAAGTGATGAATTATATAGACATTACATATATACCATTGCGGGACGATACCTACAACCGGGTTCAGATTAAGCAAATTTGGGATGGCGTTAGAGTCGGCTATCCAGGGGGCCTGGTTAAGGTCGGAGTCGATCTCGTGAGTCGGACGTCGGAGTGCGAGTCGACTCCGGGAGGGTCGGAGTCGGAGTCGGAGTCGGAGTCACCTGACAACCGACCGACTCCGCAGCCCTGATTACCCTAGTATGTTGACTTTCATACTACTAACAAGAAATAATACCTATCAGGCACCTTGTGTGTTGCTGTTGAATTTGACTTCTCGAACACTTTGCGGTCAACATTATCATATTGGATCAGACCTAGGATCGGACATGATTAAAACAGAAAAAAATACCCTAATACTTTCCACGTTTTATTGTTGCCATATAATTGGAGAGGATCAGAATCAGAAGGAGACGCGCGAGGCTCCTGATCGGAATATCACGCGCGAATATGCGTCCCTGAACGGTGCTCGTCGTTCCACCTTAGGGACGTTTTGATGTCATCTGAGGCGTGGCGTAGGCGTAGGCGTGGCGTAGGCGTGGCGTAATACGTAGGCGTAGCGGGTGTCTTGGCGTGCGGGGCCTCTGCTGGGGTCGCGGCATGGACAAAAAAATGGCCATGTTTGCGGCGGCGGCCAGTCGACTTTTTGTTTACCTACCCTACCTGCCAACCATTGCAGAGAGGTGCCATGTATAAGTGGTTTCGCTTTTGCACCGATCTGCGATTCAATGTATGTGTTTATTTTTGTTTATCAAATAAATGTGTTTGTTGTTGTTGATCCCAGTTTTGCAGGCGTTATGTCCCCTGGTCCCAGTTCCACAGACGTTATGTCCCCTGGTCCATGTCCCCTGGTCCCAGTTTGGCAGGCGTTATGTCCGCCTGGTCCCAGTTCCACAGTTTGGCAGGCGTTATGTCCCCTGGGCCCAGTTTGGCAGGCGTTATGTCCCCTGGTCCCAGTTTGCACAAGGCGTTATGTCCCCTGGTCCCAGTTTGGCAGGCGTTATGTCCCCTGGTCCGTTCTACAGGTGTTATGTCCCCTGGTCCCAGTTCCACAGACGTTATGTCCCCTGGTCCCAGTGCTACAGGCGTTATATCGCCTGGTCCCAGTTCCACAGACGTTATGTCGCCTGGACCCAGTTTTGCATGCGTTATGTCCCCTGGTCCCAGTTCCACAGGCGTTATGTCCCCTGGACCCAGTTCTACAGGCGTTATGTCCCCTGGTCCCATTTTGGCAGGCGTTATGTCGCCTGCGTCCCAGTTCACAATTGGTGTTATGTCGCCTGTTCCTGGTTTTCCATAATACGTTTATGTCGTCCCTGTGTCTCCAGTTTCGTTTTACGTTATATCGCCTGGACCAGTTCCACAGGCGTTATGTCCCCTGGACCAGTTTGCGCAGGCGTTAGTTCCCCTGGACCCAGTTTCGCAGGCGTATGTCCGCTGGACCCAGTTTCAGCAGAGCTTATTGTGTCCCCTGGGACCCAGTCCCCCCTGTTCGCAAGGGGGGCGTTATGTTTTCCCCCCCCCCTGACCCAGTTTCGCAGGCGATGTCCCCTGACCCAGTTTGGCAGGCTTTATGTCCCTGGAAACCCGTTTGGCAGGGTATAGTCCCCTGGTCCCAGTTTGGCAGGCGGTTATTGTCCCTGGACCATTTGGCAGGCATTTTATGTCCCCTGGGCCCATTGGGCCAGGCGTTAATGTCCGCCTGGTCCAGTATTGGCAAGGCTTATGTTCCCTGGACCCAGTTTGGCGAGCGTTTATGTCCCCTGGTCCCAGTTTTTCGCAGGCGTTATGTCCCTGGACCCAGTGGCAGGCGTTATTTCCCTGGTCCCAGTTTCGCAGGCGTTATGTCCCCTGGCACCCAGTTTCGCAGGCGTTAGCTAACGTCTGATCTTTTTATAACGATGACTCGTATTGGGCACCTAACTGCGCTGAGTCGGGTTTACGAGCTCGTTAGGGCGGAGTCGTGCCGACGCAATCGGAGCGTTGTTAACCCTCCGTGTCGGCTGAGATATCATCATCCGGTGCGGGATGTGCCGAGGATGGTGCGGGATGTGCCGAGGATGGCGTCTGACGAGCCACGGCGGCAACACTCAACTGTCGCTCGCCAGGGGGGCCGAACGTAGAGCCCAGTCAGCGGTGTTCTGCACGGCTATAGGGCACTGCGACTGGTGCCGTTATAAGGTGCCGTTATAAGGTGCCCACTGTCAAACAAAGAGGGGAGAAGCAGTAGTTGGATGCATTGCCAAGAATCTTGTGAAGGAACAAACACTTGCCCGATCTTCGCACCTGCAAGGACGGCAATTTCTAAAAGCGACAGATGCAAGAGCGCGTTCTCTTAACCCGACAGCTGCGGGAGGAGCACGGTTTGCAAGTGTATAATATCCATCATTTATGTCAGGCGTAAACAATGCCAGCGGCCGGCAGGAGCAATCTGCTGCAGAGGCTGCAACGCACCCGCGTCTCAGCCGGGCATAAAACACCTCGCCGAACAGCTAATTAGTCATAGTCGGCTGCTGCCGCTGCTGCCGCGCGCCGGCAGCTCGTCTCCGGTGCGGCGTTATCGTCCCGCCTGCGCCGCTATCGTCTGCCCTCGGTCACCACCTGTTGGCGCTGCCCGCCGCCACCTCCAGAGCCGCTCCTGGAAGAGCGATGACGATGGTGGCGGAGGCAGTAAGACGCGGACCGCAGTTTCCGGCCGGCCGCAGTCATTATCGGCCGGCGGCTGGCGGCTGGCGGCTGGTGGCGTCGCTCGCTGCTCAGGAGTAGAGCTGATGATGACCCCTGTCTCATTACAGTGTGTCGTTTCCGCTCGGCTGCGGCCGCTGCATCAGCCGGGGTCATCACTGCAGCAATCAGCCGGCCGCACAGCTGATGTGCAATTTGGCACGCAATGAGACTGGGGCGCAGAGGAGCCAAGACTCGTTACGCCTTTGAAAGTTTCTCACGGCTGGGATTCAATCACTTGAAGTTGGCTGAAGCTAGAATATACTCAGTTAATGTTTAATGTTTGTTAACGTTTGAATAGACTTAACATTATCACCACAGTAATGAGTTATTTATCTTCCTGATAAGTGTCATGTGTTCACACTTCACATTGCATTAACCCTTGTCGGGGTAGGGCGAATTCACTGCGTGTTGGTACGATTCCCCTTGGCGTTTCTCCCCTAAATGTGGTCTGTGAACGTTGCTTTTCATCCGTTTTGCTTGTCCCTTGCAACGCTTGGGAAGGGGTTCGCTAACGCCACTGGCTTCGATTAAAAAACGAGCGTGTTTTGCTTGTGACGAGAGAAAGCCATTAACACCAACCAAGGGCGGATCCAGGCGGCCAAAGGGGCCATTGCCCCCCCCCCCCCAGGTCCTTTGAAGACTTATGTTTTTTTGCCTCCCCCAAACGGTCGGACCGTACAGCTGTACAAATTGTTTGCAACAGTCAAAATACAAGCCATCCACAGTGAAAAACTGGAAAATTTCGCGCGCTTTGCGGCATGAAACCAAAAACGCAATTGTTTATGATAGAAATTTGGAAAATGGAAAATGAATGAAGTTAAGCATACTGGCATTCTTTGGCGGTACCTATTTGCTAGCCCCAAGTCCCACTCCCTTCATAAATAAATTGAACTTTTCAAGTGGCTTAAAAAAGTCACTGGGGCCCCGGATTTTCCGAAAAAGGTGACGCGAATACAGAGACGCGGACATCGGCACCAGGAAGCTGCTTCTTTGCGGTGTCCAAGTTTGCTGGACCAAAATCTAAGTGGGACCAGGCCAGGACCATTCTCCCAAGCCATTTCGTTCCCAGGCTCCTCCAGATTCCTCAGGGGGGCCATTTTTGTGTGGAAAGCCGTTCTGCCGCTCGCTGTTTTTTTCAAAACCATTCGCACTGTTGGTTGATACTGATTGCTTGTTGCAGTTCGTTGCATATGTATACAGTTATTATTACCCCATGTACCTTAGTTATTAAGCACTTACTGCCACCGGTTATCGTGATTTACTATCCGAAGAATATATTTATCAAAAACTACCTTAACTTCAATATTTTTCATCATACCGAGATGTGCAAACAGGCATAACGGTTATCTGAGTCTGGTTCCAATGTTAAATTTTCGTTTTCCACGACCTAAAATCAAACTTTTACGCCACTTCGCGGAGGCACATCGGTCGCCATCATTTTTGGTTCATGTAACGGTGAATTGAATGAATAGCATGTTTAGCTTTTATTCTTTACAATGCGAACCGCCTATGTTACTGGGTTTTATCAGGCAAACCCGTAAAAATTGCGCGGCTTCGCGGCGCTAAATAACAAATATCTTTTTCCTTTTTCGAGGTCCAAAAACTCGAAAAAAACTAAAATAAAATAAAATAAAGAAACTATAAGAAATCGTGTGGTTGCAAAATAAAGTGGACCAAATCCGGGAAGAAATTCGAAATTGGTGGTAGGTAAGTTCTGCTAAAAACGGTTTGCAACCCCCCCCCCAAAAAAAAGGTCGGCTGGATCCGCCCTTGACACCAACATTGAAGATTCTTGGTCAATAGGTGACCTCTTTTTCAGTTCAGTTCAGTTCAGAGTAATTGTTTTTATTAAATATACATATACAACGAAAAAAGCAGTGTTGGATTGGCGCAAAAGCAAACGCCTGAATAAAAGCGCCTCTCCATGAAACTTAACAACAATGACAAACAAAGGCAATGACGTGAAAGATACAACGAAGATGATGTAGAGAAGCTATGCATGAACAGATAATCCGACAGTGCCGCCCCGCTACCAACCCGCCAAGCAACCATTTAATAAATAATTTCTGACGTCACAAGCATTTGCTTGTCAATAACGTTTGATATGATACAGAATACAGATAAAGACGTGTGAATGACACCAGTGTTTGTCTCGTCAAGTCGCATCACCCCATATGTAACATGACCTACATGGGTCACAAAATGACCTTAACCAGAGGTCAAATTTTGAAGTTGACCTAACCCGGTCACCATAATATGGCTCAAAGTGTATTTATGAGACAAACACGATGGTGTCAGAAATAGCTCTATGTCCAACCAATAAGAAGTTATTCTAGATTTTGTGTGTGCAAAAAACTCAATCGAGACAATTGGTGACCTCTTAAGCCTAAACTATTGACCTAAGTTAAAATTTGAGGGCACTAGTGGTAATTGAATTTATTATAAGCTGTCAATTATCTGTTGTTCGTTTGTTCCTAGCCATCATAGGTCTCGAGATGTTCTCGGGTTTCTGGAGCAAAGTCTTATACTTCGAAAATTCGACCTTTGATGACCTCTGGTGACTTGAATTTTGACCTGAGCCCAATGACGTTCGAATAGTTTCGACATTATTTGAGGCGTGCTATCAAGCACTTGTTATGTCTAATCCCCATACGAGACGAGTTAGAAGAGGCGTTTAGACGAAGCCGCCACGGCGAAGGTGGCGCCAAGCACATGCATGGCACTTGCTAAGTGATTTTCTTTCTCCGCAAGGTTTAACTATGAATGTTCTGATTTGATTTCAAAATAGAGACCAGCAGCTCGGGATTGGTTGAACCAGAGGACTCCGGAGAAAATTGTGCCATAGCTCATGCTACCTCGATTGCTTTCGGCCTGATGGCCAAACTCACGCTATGAATTATAAATGTAAGAAGACACGTTGTCAATTGTATTTTAAAATCATTAAATACCAGGCGAGCAACCATTTTTATGCATACAGTGATTCCCGTCAATATTTCACAGGTTCCCATTTTTTCAGTAAATTGTCTTATTTCGGGAAGATGAAAATAATAAAAGTATGTGGGAAAGATGGCCTACGCCTGACCTCATCCGAGGACAGGTCAAGGTCAAGTCAAGGTCGCATTTCACATCGAACGATGTGCCTATACAAGTCAAACACAATGGTAAACATCGCATTGCTCTATATTGATTCGGTAAAAAGTTGTGGAAGAAAATTGACGCATGACCTCCGGGTCCTGTGACCTCATGAAGGTCGCAGGACAACAATGTCACATGGATCTTTGTATTTACTATTTAGCAAAAGGTCCGTAAGTCTGGTTACATTTGGCACATATAGCCATTTTCTGTGGATTTATGAATTTATATGCACTTTCATGTTTCCCACTGACTTATAATGTGGGTGGTCACAAAATCGACTTCGCCTTAGATCACTGATATGCAAATCCTTCAAAATAACATAATTTTATATATCTATGACCTGATTAAATCCTATGAGTTTTCAGCTGATCGGTCAAACAAATCTGGCTGCGGCATGACATTACATTTTTTGGAGGTGAGATCACTAGACTTGACCTTACCTGAAGAGAACCGAGGCCAAACATTAAACCCGATTTGGGCAATTGATAGGCAAACAGTTGTGCCAAAAATGGCGGCGCGAAATACCATTGTTGTTTGCTATTTTCGATAAACCTAAGGGGGGCCTTCCACCCCCTGTTGTGGCGCGTGTTAACGTCTACCAGTTGCCACACATATTTGACCCCCCCTCCCCCACAGCCCCCAAAATCCTGGCGAAGCCATTGTATGGATGTATACCTAAGGAATTAGAGTAATAAACATTGAGTTCCTTCGGTCTCTTCATGCTCTGCATGCTCAAATTGCACAACCTGCCCCACGAGTTGCATCAAATTGCCCCAATCATGGGATAAGTTGAGCATTACATGCTATTTTATTTCGTGTCATTTTTTAAAGTATAAACGTGGGTTTGTGAAAATCATTGTTTTTAAGTAGGAACCGCTAATTTGTGTCCCCTTCCAGCAGACTTGTAAATGACTCAGAGTTGAGTCATGAGTCGACTCATGAGTCAGACATTTGTGGATGAGTCATGAGTTGAGTCGACTCATTTTGTAAAAGCGGCACTTGAGTCACTATGTTTGGATCTTGTCTTGCACCCCCCAGTGGTTTCCCCTTAAAATTGGCCCTGCCCTTCACCCCGACCCCTCCGTCGGCGACGCCCCTGCCTGCCATACTACATTATCCACCTATGTCAGTAGCCCACAGCAGCCCGCAGAATCAGCAGCAGCAGCAGCTGGACCTTGCTTCTGACAGGGGACGGTGTTTATTACGTCCACTGTCCACCGTCCCGTCCTCTCGCTCGGTCGCTTCACATCTGGCCAGCAGCCGTCTTCCCCTCCGCGTCTCCCCGTCCCGTCCCCACCCCCTCCCCTCGTCATCCCCGTCCCGTCCCTCCCGTCCGCGGGCTGGGGACTGCAGTGGACGGGCGGCACTACCACCACCAGCAGCAGCGCCCCGTCGCGCCGCCCAGGGTCCGCCGCCGCCGCCGCCGCCGCCAGCCTCAGTTGCCGCTCGCACGTTGCCGTGATCGGATGTCCGCCAGCGCTCCGCCGTCCAGCCTCCAGTGACGCGACGACACAACGTTTGCAGCAGAGACAGAGGGCATGCCGAGCGGAGAGATGCGTGAGACGCGCCGCCGTGTGCTGCAGGGGGTGTGCTCCTTGTGTGTGTGTGTGTACCTAGGGGCGGTGATAGGCCGGGGCGCCGCAAGAGCCGCGGAGACCGACTCCTCCAGCGGCAGAGACTCGCCGGCCTGGCCGGGAGAGCGGGCGCCCATGTCCGTCGACTATGGACAGGACATGGGACAGGACATGGGACAGGACAGGACAGGACAGGATGGACAGGACTACAGTGAGACAGAGACTGACCAGACAATCGAGGGTGACACCAAGCCGAGTCCGAGGTTCGCGTACATGGCGGAGGCCGTGGCGACCACGACGCCGGCGCCCGGCGGCGCACAGAAGGACACGGCACTGCAGAATGTCTTCATCAGTGTCAAGACGTCCGGACAGTTCCACGAGACGAGGCTTAAACCCGTGCTGGACACGTGGTTCCCGCTCGTCAAGGAGCAGGTAAGCAGGCACGCGGCGGCTTCACGTGGCACGTGTTCGTTCGAAGGGGCATGTCGTCCGCGTGACTGACATTCCCTGCAGTGTTCCCTGCGTCAGGCGATGTACATATTTCTGTGGCTGATGGGAATGTGTTTTACTTGTGGCTATGTTCGGAACGCGAATCTCGCATTTGATATCTTTCTGCAACCTATATGCTTCAAGGTGTTAACGAATAACGATGCATCACCAACATATTTGTCATGCCAACTGTCACCTTGGGTGGGTGCAGTTCTGGACAGGGGAATAACATTGCCACAAAGTATGCTGGGAACTTTGTGAGCGGCGGAGATTTCAGCTAGCTACCTACCGCTTTGTCGCTTCTCGTGTCGCACCAGCGTCAACACACAGCATGTTCATGTGGGAGCCGTAAACGCTCGTTAGCTCTGAACTGGCCGGTGGAGACGTTCCCACGTGTGACGGCCTGCGTCTGGTCACATAGCCAATACAGCCGATTGCCTCCATGTGTTCCGACCCTCACAGATCACATGGCGTACTTCCGACCGAGATATGTTGTGTTTCGGGGTGGTCCCGGGCCGCGACTGCTTCTTCTCATATCCGACAGAGCTCGGAGAAACTATAGGACCTGATCCCGAATGCCTCCTGTCACATTGCAGTTTATGGTCCATGAATAACACTATTTGTGACAGCCCCAATACACTTCAGGTGCATAATTCGATATTCACCCTGACATCGCTGCCTCCCTGGCCACCGCACTAACAACGCGTAAACTCATTAATCCTATGTGGTATGTCGGCGACGTCCTCCGGTCTCGCTGATCCGCCGCCCTGGCGACCTCCGCGGCCGATCAAACGCTCGTCTCATATCGAGCAGCCGGGCTCGTCCCTCGCGGTCTCCGAATCGCGTCTCCCTGCCCACTCCTCTCCACTGTGGGCGCCCCCAACGCCGGGCCGGCCGTCGGCTGCCGTGTTTTCCCACGCTCTGTTCATGGCGGCGGCTACGCGCCGGCAGAGCCGACGTATCGCGTATCGGAGTGTAAATATTGACCCAGCGATCACACGTCGTGTCGCTCGCGGAGCACCGATGCAGCCCTGCAGCGCGCCGCCACGCCGGACAGCGGCAGCAAGGCCGTATAAGAGCAGCGGCAGTGGCGGCGACTCCTGAGGTTCGCTGCTGAGCCGGGTCAGGCGGCGGCAGATGGATCGGTTGTCGGCGCCCGGTGACATCGCGACGCGTTACCGCCGCCCGTCAACGCTGACCGATCAGTCACCCTAGCCGGCGCCGGGGCCGGCTCGGTTCGATTGAGACGTGTGAAAAGAGGCGCCGGGTGGTGCGGCCGCCACTCTGGCCGCCGCCAGGAAGCTTCACTGATCCGCGTCCAATCGCTGGCGCCGTCAATTACCCTGGCGATAATGCTGGCGTCAATTACCCGGCGTCTGTTACTGGCGGCGGCGGCTGCTACAGCTGGCTGTTACTGGCAGCGGCGTCAGTTACCCGGCGTCTGTTACTGGCGGCGGCGGCTGTTACAGCTGGCTGTTACTCGCCTCTTCTGAGTTGCCTGACGCTGTAATGCCCGTCGGTGGCAGCTGTCTGTTACTCGCCTCTTCTGAGTTGTCTGACGCTGTAATGCCTGTCGGTGGCAGCTGGCTGTTACTCGCCTCTTCTGAGTTGTCTGACGCTGTTGGCGGCGGCCTATTGGTGGCCGCTGATGGTTTGCAGCGGGCCTGAGACGCCTCTGTGGTCCCCTCTATTGGTGGCCGCTGATGGTTTGCAGCGGGCCTGAGACGCCTCTGTGGTCCCCTCAGCCACACGAGAGTCGTGAGATTCGGCGGCTCATCGATCTCAGCGGAGCATTCGATCATCGCGGACCCCCGACGGCGCACTTACGGGGGGGGGGAGGCGACCGCGCGCGGTTTACGACTCGCGCCGAGATTGTTACCGAATTGTCTTTACGAGCGACGGGATTAGCTGGCCCTCCAATGCGGCGGTCACAGTCGGGAGATCACAGGGTGCCGTCCGGGGCCTCTCCGCCTCGCCACACTGGCACCCCTTGGCGCCGCCACTGTGCGTTCCTTCCCACGACTCGCTGATTGCAACGTGCTTTATTGCAGCCGTTGCAGGCCGCGTGCAGATCACCGCACAGTGCCGCGCCTCTCGGGACGACCCGGAACGCAGCGTGACGTTCCCACGGCGACAGATTCGAATCGGGCCGATATCCGGTGGGAGACGCCTCCACCAGTCTGCTGGCCGGAGACGCCTCCACCAGTCTGCTGGCCGGAGACGCCTCCACCAGTCTGCTGGCTGAAGACGCCTCCACCAGTCTGCCGGCCGGAGACAAGGGCTGCTACCCACCTCCAAGTTGGAGGTCTCCAACAACCTCGGCCGGCCGGAGACGCGGTCGCGGCACTCTCCAGACTCGTCAGCCGAGCCTGGGAACTTAGCCGGCGTGTGAAAATCCCGGGTGGCCGGCGGCGCCGCGTGCGTTTTTGTTGCAGCGGTCGCGCGATTCTCAGAGCAGGGCGTGACCCCTGACCCGGCGTGACCCGGCGCCCTGACCCCTGCCCGGCGCAGTCGTGTCGCGCCGGCCGGGTACCGACCGCGGAGGAGCGGTGCGCCGGCCACTCGTGCCGGCCAGTGACGCGACACTGCGGCGGCGTGACTCTGATGGCGCTCTCACTGCTGTCCACCTCAGACGTCAGACGGTCAGACGTCAGACGTCAGACGGTCAGACGGTCAGACGTCAGACGGTCAGACGTGTCGCTATCAGTTCGTGTCGCTAACTGGTGTCATCACGGCACAATTTGTCCCAGCATGACCCGCAGCACGGCTGGTCAATCAGCGGCTCCAGTGCGGCTGTCGCGTTCATAACTCCTGCGAGCCGCAATGCGACACGAAACGCGTCCGAGTCGGCCGCTTCTCACGGTTTTCTGGTCAGATTTGCGGAAGCGTTTCAACACGGGCACTGTTCTGGTAAGACCATCAGCTAAGCTAGCGACTTGTCGGGTAATCTAGCGACCTGGTGTGTAATCTGGTGGCCCGCTGAGTAATCTGGTGGCCTGTCTGGTGCTCTGTGACCCGAGTGATGACCCTCGTGACCCGCGGACGGAAGCCGGGCAGACACGGCCGTCGGCGTTCTCGTCGGTTCCCAGGCCCCAGCGCCGCTCCCAGCCCCGCACAGCCATGATTGACTGTGATTGGCAGAGAGAGATGTCAGACGTAGGGTGACGACCAATCAGGACGCGCGTCGCCGCCGCCGCCGCTCACAGGTCTCCCACAGCACGCCGCGAGAGCTGGTCAAATGCCCAGCTCACGACAGCGAACGGTGGCGGCTAATTGGACCGCTGATTGGGCTGCACTGCCACCTCATTTCAGCGCAGCAAAATACCCTCCAAGGTGTTTTGACTAAACACTTGGCTTAGATTGGGTACGTGCTAAGCCTGAGCCCAAACGGCCTTTGTGTCTGTTGTTTTGGATCAACAGTCTCTGAGTTGGCAGCCGCCGCTGTCGGGTAACGAATGTTTCGCGGCCCTTGTTGATGCGTACTCGGCCGACCATTGATAGGGTGATTAATTTCTCGCTACTGGTTAGCGATAGCGAGGCTGACACCGCAGGCGGGGCCGCTGGTCGCTGGCTAACCGCTAATCACTGCCCGGCCGCGAAATATTACCAACAAAAACTGCACGATCCGCTGCTGGTCCGCTGCTGATCCGCTGCTGCTCTGCTGCTGATCTGCTGCTGATCTGCTGCTGATCTGCTGCCGATGCGCTGCTGATTTGCAGTGCAGTGCTGATCAGATTAACGGTCTTGATGGCGTCACAAAAGTAATGCACTTCTCGTGTAACATGGCCAGGAGTGGCACACGCCGTTTTGGCGTTGTATCAGTGCGTGGCAGGTCTTCAGGTGGCTGCAGTGATGTAGTCGGGCGGCAGCGGCACCACCGCACTTCTCCAACTCATCTCACCTCCTGCCGGCACATCTGCCTTTACCGGAGGGAGGGGGCTGCAGCTAGCCGTATACAGGGTGGGCAGAGCAGGGGCGAGGGGCGACGCTCGCCGCCCCTGCACTGGATTCGGTGTCACGGGATAATTAGGTGCGGGTCTAGCGAAATGTGAGCTGATGGGCTGGGCAGGGGGGACGCCAGGGCAGAGGCGGCACAAGTGTTAGCCGCTGGGACGTGTGGCGAGTATTTCAAGGTCTGGTACGGCGTAAATAGGGTGCAGGTGGTGTTGTTGGACGTAATGGTGGCTCTGTGTGTGAAGCAAAGCTGATGGACGGCAGGTGTTGTGCGGCTACCAGAGTTTGAGGAGACGCCCGGATGTCTATAACTAGTGTTTTCGTCTAAAACGATAGACGAAAATGTACATGCTTCTATGGATTCCGTAGTTCTAAGGAAGACACTCAGGAAGATTGAAGTATTCTGGTGTTTCTGTCTACTGATAACTCGCATTAAGTTCAATTATTTGGAGGTCATTTTCATGTAGCAAAAATTTAACACAATGTGTCCATTAATGGCTCCTGTGAGAGTCCTTCGACGCATTTCTGAAATGCGGATATCTCAGCAATAATGGCCGCTTAATCTCCACTGGAGGCTGGCTCTGGAGACAATTATCTCCTTGGTAATGAGCTACTGAGAGAGGCCGCCTGTCCGTGCGTCTCCAAAACCCATACCAGAGATAACGAGTCGCCGTCTCCGAGCACATATCAGACCGAGAGATCGCCACCGACTCGCCGACAGCTGACAGGAAATGGACCTCCTGTCACCACCTGTCCTCTCCATCGTCCCTCCAATCGTCCTTCCATCGTCCCTCCACCGTCCCTCCATCGTCCCTCCATCGTCCCTCCATCGTCCCTCCATCGTCCCTGTGACGCTGTGTGACAGGTGGAGAGACGGCTTATCCGGGGAAAGCTCGCGACTTGTCACTTGTCAGTAATTATCTCAGGGTAATTATATCGTTCCTCCTGCTGCTCGGCATTCCGGGAGGCTGACCGGTGGTAACCGCCAGCCCTCCTGTTCACCGGCCTGTGGCCTCCCTGATCTATCGACGCCGGCCTGTGGCCTCCCTGATCTATCGACTCGTTTCGGCTCCGTCGAGCCCTCTGGCGGCCGGCGTCGGCCGTATGTCCTGCAGTGATAGTCTGTGGTGGCCGTATGTCCTGCAGTGACGGTCTGTGGTCGGCCGTATGTCCTGCAGTGACAGTATGTGGTGGCCGTATGTCCTGCAGTGACGGTCTGTGGTGGCTGTATGTCCTGCAGTGACAGTCTGTGGTGGCCGTATGTCCTGCAGTGATAGTCTGTGGTGGCCGTATGTCCTGCAGTGACAGTATGTGGTGGCCGTATGTCCTGCAGTGACGGTCTGTGGTGGCCGTATGTCCTGCAGTGACAGTCTGATGTGCCCGTATGTCCTGCAGTGACAGTCTGTGGTGGCCGTATGTCCTGCAGTGATAGTCTGTGGTGGCCGTATGTCCTGCAGTGATAGTCTGTGTCGGCCGGCGTCGGCCGTATGTCGTGCAGTAGTCGGCAGTGGGCGCTGCGGAGCGTCATTATACCGGCAGACCACCAGCGGCTGCGGAACCCATGCTCAGAGTGATCATTACAGCAGGTGACGCGCCAACCCCGGCAATTTGGCGGCGGGAAACGGTGGCGGTCCGACGGTGGTGCCGCCCTGGCGGCCGCCGCCCCAGGCTGACCTTTCACCCGACCGCGCGGCTGATTGAAAGCTGGGCTGACAATGGGGCAGCGGCGGCGGCGGCCTGCAGCCGGCCGCCCCCCGCCGGCCCCTGGCTCACCACAGGACCCCTGGCGGCCCCATGACCGGGCCGGCGTCTACCCGGAACAAATGGATTTGGAAGAGGAAATTAGAAGGAGTGCCGGTCTCCAGCTGTCTGTGAGAGCTCCGTTAGAGGCCGGACAGAGCCCATACGTTAGTTGGAGGCCGGACAGAGGCGCCATACTATGAACAGTGGCCATAATAGGAGCCAGAGACGAACAGTTTCCATATGACGTGGCTATTTACGTGGACCCGTGTTTCAGACGTTGATATCTATGTGGTGCCTTGCTTCAGACGTTGACATCTATGTGGTGCCTTGCTTCAGACTTGGTTCTTCACGGACGTGGACGACGCCGCACTTCAGGAGAAGACCGGCGGCCACGTGATCAACACCAACTGCTCGGCTTCCCACCGCCGAGACGCGCTCTGCTGCAAAATGGCCGTCGAGTACGACGTCTTCATGGACAGCGGCAAAAAGTAAGTTTTCTTCTACTCGAGACCCTCAAACACCAGCTCCTCGCTGGCCTGCGCGCTCATTAGGCCAATCGTGATTGGTCGGCGCTGAAAAAGCTGTTGGTAGGTGCAGCTGTGATAGTTGTTTTTGGAAGCCGCGCCTGGGAGAGCTGCCGGGCATAGCTGGCTTCTTATGATGAACTGTGAGCTGCTGCTGGTGTTTAGTGCTAATAAGGGGCGAGCTTATAGTCGAGGACAGTGGACATGGTTGATATGTTGTTTGAAGTGGATTAGTCGTGCTCTGAAGCTCACAGACTTGGCTGTGATGACATCGTGGGAATGGTGATCACGAATCGACAAGACATTTATTATGTTTTATCTGTATTCCCGATATATATATATATATATATATATATATATATATATATATATATATATATATAATAATATATAAATACCTATTATATAAACGCCATGTCGGTATGTGTGTCGGCGGGTGTTGAGATTGTGCCTGTCCGTGCTTTACTGACTGTGTACCACGTGTCACTTCGTCATGTAGTGAACGTGTAGACTCTGGTGTAGTCTACCCTGCAGGTACAATCTGAGCGTCACAAGTCGTGGGCGATGCTTGACGGCGTCATCATGATGGATGGTAGTCATCGCCGGGGGCGATCCGGATTACGGCTGGACAGCTGATGCCGCGGGATTTTTCCCAGTGCGAACCTATGTGCGAGTCTGGAATAGCCAGCTATCAGATGAAAAACTCTCGTAATTTAGCTGTGAGTCATTCGAGGCAGATACGTTGAAATGCGATAAAGTTTTCTCACGCTGATTTATCCAAGCTTAATGTTTCAGATTTTCTCAACATTGAAGTCTTAGTGTTCCGATTTTAAACCAACAATCAAGCACCATGAAACAAAACGTTATTGCTTCCAAGTATGTGGTTATACACAGACGCCAACGAAACACCTATATAACGTTAGCGTCTTTTGATATTCCAAAAACGGTCATTGGTATTACGCCGTGCAGACTACGCCCCGACCGTGGCCAGCATGGATCATCGTTACCATGACGACGGGGTCACTCTGGATCACGTGACCGTCGCTGCTTTGTCCGCCCCCCCCCCCTCCCCTGCCGACCCTCGCGCCGCCCACCTGCCGTCCAGCTATGTGTGACGTCACGTGTTGGACGGCGCGCATCCCGTGCACCAGCGGATGTCACGTGACCCGGCACTGACCAATCGGATGAGTCAGAGCGGCGGTCAGCTGCCGCGGTGGGGGCCGGATGTGTGACGCCTAGTTTCACGAATAGGATTAGCCCACATTGCAATGGCAAATGGCCGACGGGAACCAGCAAAACATTAAAGGTAAATAATCACCTTTTCCCACAAAAATTGAGTTATGACTTGAATTCGACAGACGAGACGAAATTATATTGTAAATTCATCACATTTTGCATACAAATATTTCCACCGAAATATATTTCAAGTTGAAGTTGATAAGCGTTCCACACTTTCAATGACTGGTACTTGCAACCTGCTTGCAAGTACTTTTGGATCTCTTCCAAATTGCGGGCTTTTCCCGTATTATTTTCTTACTCAATGAAGTGGAAAAGATATAGGTACAGTATTTAAAATGACCTTATCCTCGACAGCTAGTAAATAATCAATCAAAAATATATCATCTCCGCCAGCTGCTCTCTGCCTCTCCGCCAGCTGCTCTCTGCGTCTCCGCTGCAGCTCAATGTCGTTCACTGTAGCTCTCCCGTTAGCGGCGAGGCGTAATACCACTGCAGGAGTGATCTGGTGACGCAGAAGTGGCCCTCCTGTCAGCCATGTTCTGTCCTCGCAGTGACGTCATTAGACCAGTAACGTATTGGCCGTGGCTAAGCGCGGCACTGCCAGCTGTCTTTGAAGTGGAAATGTTTTCTAGGAATACTGGGGATGCTATGGAAAACTTAGGGGCAGGGACGAAGCGCGGTTTTCTATCTGTCTGAACTATATTGTGCAGTGGATAGACCGGAGCGATTATTTGCGGATAATTTGCCATGGATTATTGCGGTGGCTTCAAAGATGCCGCTGGCTCTCGATTGCGCCCACTTGTCCCGAAAGTGGCTCTCAGGAACTGCTTTCGCGGCCGTGTCCCATTGAGAATCACTCAGTTGGATGAGGTTCAACATTCTTCGAGGCCGGGATGAACTCGGCATGGACCTTGCATTGTGTGCATTGGTCACTATAGTGATGTAATTCACAACATCGTTTCTGCAGGCGAAACTGGCACTGTAGCCTGTGAATACAGCGCGACTGTGACCTGTGAGTACATTGGTGCAGGATCGTACGAGCTTGGATGCGCCTGCGGCCTGAAGCATGTTTTTGTATAGATAGAAGAGCGTTTACCTTACCACTACCAGCATAGGCTCCAACATAGGCTCCATATGCTACATAGGCTCCATAGGCTCCATAGGCTCCATAGGCTCCATAGGCTCCATAGGCTCCATAGGCTTCATAGACTTCATAGGCTCCACAGGCTCCAACAGAACTAGGTAGCCGGTGGTAGGTGGTAGCTGAGCAGTACCTGGTCGCGTGGTCTCTGGTCGGAGGGGCGGTAGCCGGTGGTAGCTGAGCAGTACCTGGTCGCGTGGTCTCTGGTCGGAGGGGCGGTCGGCCGCCGCTCAGCTACTGCAAATCACGCCCACTAATTGTCCCGTTTAATTGGATGCCACTGTTGAGGGGGCTGGCGGGGGCGGCGTTTGTGCTGAGGGGGGGGGGCAGGGCGGAGCAGGGCGTGAGCCACTGATCAGCGCCGGCGAACAGACGGAATCCAACGAGAAACGGGACTACCGGAGGAACAGAACCCTGCCACAACCCCGACCCCCGTCCATGGGCGCCAAGTGGGCGCAAGTATTTGGTGCTTCCTAATCATCAGCATCATCATCCTCAACTTCATCATCATCAACCCCTCCCAACATCAGACATCCTCCCACCCCTCCATCCCCCTTCCAACATCACAACATCAGACCTTGTGACATCCCCTCCCAACATCAGACCTTGCGACATCCCCAATCCCCATTCCAACATGAGGCATTGCGCCCACCTATAACAGACCAAGTCCTCGACGGGCAGGCGTGTTCCCCCAGCATGTCGTCTCTTGGCTGGCGGGCCAACTCATTCCAGTGGGCCTATTTATTGTATTTGAGCACTTTTCAGTCGGTCGCACCAGCCACTCTCACCTCTCTGCTCTCTGCTCTCTGCTTCTCTGCTCTCTCCTCTCGCTCTCGGTGGGATTCCTCCGTGACACCTGAATGCGGTGGTATCCACGGGGGGTCGTAATTTTCGGCCGTTTTTGTTAGCGCTCTCTGCGGGGTGCGTCCTTCGTAGTATTTTATCGGGACGTGAGAATGCCGGTACTCGGACGCCCTTTGTTGCTAATTAAGAGCGTATCTGGCGGCTGCGGCCCGGGTTTTAATCTCCCGCTTCGCGGCGCTGCTGTGACGAAATTGGCATGTTTCTTTGACCGGTGGCTTGTGCTGGGTTCTGCGCCCGGCTGATGAGCAATTAAACTTGATCAAGGCTGATCCTGGACTGTTGTGTGTGTATGTGCTGCCGTCCCTACAGCCACCGTCGGCTGCTGTCCCTACAGTCACCGTCGGCTGCTGTCCCTACAGCCACCGTCGGCTGCTGTCCCTACAGCCACCGTCGGCTGCCGTCCCTACAGCCACCGTCGGCTGCCGTCCCTACAGCCACCGTCGGCTGCTGTCCCTACAGCCACCGTCGGCTGCTCTCAAAGACGGGACCGGGACCGGGACCGGGACCGGGACGGGGACGGAACGGAACGGGAAAGGGACGGGGACGGAAAACGGGAACGGGACGGGACGGGACGGACGGGACGGGACGGGACGGGACGTTGACGGGACGTGAACGGGACGGGAACGGGACGGGAACGGGACGGGACGGGACGGGACGGGAAGGGACGGGACGGAACGGGACGGAACGGATAAGTCGGATTAATTGCACCGCAAATGCCGGCTCCAAAATCAGTACAATAACACATTCACACTGCGTGTGACTGTGGAGGGCTAAAGCTTGTTTGGGGATAATTGTGTGTTCGCTCCTCTAGAGATGAGACAATTTAGGTGGGCGATTGGCGAAGTGCCTGATCCTGGACCCCTAGCAGTGGCGCTTGGCCCTCTTGAAGGGCTGACCAAGGCTCCCTTTGTCCACCTTCCATGCCTGTGCGGTTGTGTGCTGACCCTTTGTCCACCCCCGACCCCGGTGGCGGGTGCCGCTGTTTTTTCCGGATCCTGGCTCCCCGGCGGACGCGGCCGGAAAAACAACGTTTTGTCAGCGAAGTTTAATGACGTCAGAGCCAGGTTGTGTGTGTGTGGGTGGGTGGAACGGAAGAGGCATTTGAACGGTGCCAGACGGGGGCTGGGGAATGGGGTAGGAATAGGAAGAAAGTAGGATAGGCGCGGGAAGAGAGTTGGCTCAACTGGCTAAGGTTGAGACTTGAGAGCAGTTAGAGCAATAAAACGTGAGCCCGTGCAGCGGTGAGAAATTGTCCCCTGCCGTCTGTCGCCGTGCAGACGGGACAGACACGCATACAGACAACTGTCCAGTGTTGTGCAGCAGCGCCACGTACAGCCGTCCCCTCGTTTCTCGGACGTCGATGGATGCTCGTGCTGTTGTAGGTGGCCCGGCGGCCCTGCTCGTGCTGTTGTAGGTGGCCCGGCGGCCCTGCGGTGCCTCGTCTGGTCTGCGCTGAGCTGAGCTGATTTTATCGACCATCCCTCCTCCGCGCCACTGATGCGGGATGAAATGAATAACTGGTGCCGGCTATAGAGCCCCGCTTACTTCAAAGGGCCCGCCACCAGGGGGTGAAGAGGGCAAACAGATGCGTCGCTCCACAAACTTGGACCCCGAGCCGGCTTTGTTGTCGACAAGGTCGTCTTCTTTCCGATGTTTTACCGACCGAAATCAAGCGGAAAACCAATAATTTGCCTTTTGCGCCATTTTAACTTTGCTAGCAGGGTACATTCGAGGAAGCCTCGCAAATTCCACGAAGATAGATGCGTTGTATTGTACCTACTGTGCACTTCATATTGCACAATGTAGAAAACACTAGTTAGATGTATACAGTCAACAACTATGCCAACAAGCTGCAGTGTCTCTATCCTGTTCAATGTAAATGTGGTGATCGGAAATACAATACACCTTGTCCAGAAATGGATCTGTTTGTTAACGGCATACGATTATAAGTCCGCGTTGATTTGCTTTGTCCGTCACCTTGTCTGACCGGAGCCGCTCCGTTTTAGGTGGTTCTGCCATTTCGATGACGACAACTATGTGAACACGGCTCGCCTGGGGGAGCTGCTCTCCGGCTACAGTGCTCAAGAGGACTGGTACCTGGGCAAGAACAGCATCCGCACTCCACAGATCGACTGAGTCCATCATGAACCGCACCTGCGTCCAACACAACGGGGTGAGTCCAGCAGATCCACAGATCGACTGAGTCCACCAGAACCACACCTGAGTCCAAACCAAACGACAGAATCAGACTGCTACCCCCCACCCCACGGTTTATTGTCGGTGGACATTGGCAAGAGCCTCACTTTTGACTCACAAACTCACTTTGAGCCTCACAACAGTCATTATCTTTGTCACATGATGTGATGGTATGGTAAAACATTGGCTTTGGTTCGTGGTCAACAAATCACCGAGTTCCAAGTACGTAGCACCATCAATGTATGCGCCTATTCTTTTTTGTCCGAATTTCCACACGCATGTTATTGACTATTGATTGACATCTCCACTTACGTTACCCACTTTTGCACGCTGATTTCATCCCAGTTAAGCCACTCATCTCATTCCCTGTCGGCTCCAGGGCGGACCGGCGCGGTGTAATGCAGTACACTCCACATCGGAACGAACCACGCGCAGTTAATCTGATAGCTTTGATCGGCCTAGCCAGCCGGGCGTTGCAGCCAACAGCTGAGCGTTGTTTGGCTCGATAGGGCGTGGGGGAGAGAGAGAGTGCGATGAACCAATTAGTCACCGACTGAATACACTCCAAACGGACCACTCAGTGTTCACGGTGCAGTCCGATGGGACCATAGAGATCATATATAGAGATATTATATATGATCTGTATGGATGGGACCGGCTAGTGCCAGTGTTCGGGAATATGACCAACTTCCGTCACATCCTCATTACAGCCAAGTCGCATCTCTGTCAGAACTATATCACTACTATCGTAATCCCTTGTCACATCACCATCTCCATCCTATCCACATCCCTGCCACACTCGTGCAGCTTCATCACATGCGTACCGCGACCAGTAGGTATAGGGTTGGCATCTGTTTCGCAAGGTTTAAGAGTGCTCAAAAGATGCGCAATGTTTTACTTATCCCCATGCTATAATATTGCATTATATAATTCATTAACGAACGAAAGGAAGCAATACAATGTGGTAAAGATACGGATCGATAATTGGCTGAGAATTTCGTGACGTCACGATAAAGCAGAGTCCGGTTGGAGGCGAATACAGCGGCACATGTTTTTTGGTAAATAACTCGTTAACGAATCGAGGCAGGCCACTGCTACTTCGTGACATTTAATTCAACACAACAGAAGATCGTTTGACACCAAAACATTGAAAATAGGTCGATGCGGTTTTTAGTTATATATATTTGAAATATGTAGAAGATGACCGCGAGAATCGCGGTCGGCGAAGCGATATCTCAGGCACCAGAAGTCGGATCGGGATGACTTAATGTCATTTGGCATCTCTCGGTAACCTGATGTCAGAAACGTCGCAATGACCCCTTTATGGTCACCTATGACGTCACGGAGAGGTCAAGCTAGGTTAAATTCAAACATACCTAGGTTTGACCCGTGACCTCATTTGACCCTGATGATATTAACCTTGGGTCAAACAAATTTCAGCAAATGTAGATCATCATAGCAGCTACCTAACATGTGAGTTTGATCAGCCCCCCCGCTCCCTTTGTTAGCATGTCAATTGCCACTAACGTGCACTGGAGCCACTAACTAAATTGCCACTTACACTTTTGTGCCCCTCTCCTGAGATCTCCAAAAAGATGAACGCCAGAGCGATCAAATTTACAGGTTAGGTAGCTGCTATAATTATCTCATTTTCTGAAATTGGATGACCCTAGGTCAATATCTTCCAGGTCAAATGAGGTCATCTTGGTCAAAACTAGGCATGTTTGAATTGGACTAACTTGACCTCTCCGTGACGTCATAGGTCACCATAATGGAGTCAATGTGATGATTCTGACAAGGTTACCCAGAGCTGCCGAATGGCGTTTGAATCATCCCGATCCGACTGCTGGTGCGGGGTGCCTGAGATATCGCTTCGCCGACCGTGATTCTCGTCGCCATCTTTGATTTCAAATCCACATAACTCAAAAACTTACAGACCGATTTGAAATTTTTAGTGTCAAATAATCTGCTATTGTCTTATCTTAAATGTCACGAAGTGACAGTGACCTGCCTCTTTTTGTTTACGAGTTATTCGCGAAAAACGTGTGCCGCTGTATTCGCCTCCAACCGGACTGCTATATTGTGACGTCATCACCGGCCCATGCCCTCAGGGCAAATAAAGAAAGGCTTCGTTGATACAAACCAGAGCGAAGTAAGAAATTTTGACTTCAATTTGTGAATGACGAAAGCCCATTGTTTATTAATTTCATCTGACCGCAACAGGTGGTGTCAACCGTATTGTCTCCGACGCCGTCGAAACTCTTCACAGTCACAGTCATGTTTGAAGTAACTCCTTCTGTTCCCTACGATATCCTAGTTTGCACAGCCAGCCTGGATCCCTAGCCTTCCCCACACCCCGTGTTCCCCTTCCCCACACCCCGTGTTCCCCTTCCCCACACCCCGTGTTCCCCTTCCCCACACTGTTCCCCTTCCCCAACCCCCGTGTTCCCCTTCCCCAACCCCCCTGTTCCCCAGCCGCCACACATTTTCAGCTCCATCTGGCTGTCGAATCACTCTGGTAAACACATTTCTCTGTCGATCCTCGTCTCGGGTCTGCGCGGCCTCAGTGACAAACATTTCTGGCGCCGCCGCCACCGCCCTGCAGGCGCGGTTTAATTAATTCTCGTCCGAGAAAAAGCTGTCAGCAGCGCCCGCTTTGATCGCCGCCTCCACCGCCGCGTCCGCGTCGCCCCTCGCCGGCCCCGCGCCCAATTGGCCTCACTCGGCGCGGGTGGCGCGACCTCAATCCGCGCGGCATCTCCGGCGCTGCGGCGGCAAATTGGCGACATTTGCAGCGCGGTGCGGTGGCTGTAATGCGCCACGGTTAGCGGTTGGTTACCGGGTGGTTACCGGTTGGTTACCGGGTGGTTTCCGGGTGGTTTCCGATGATGACAGACATGTCGCACAGTGATTACATCATATGACGTCATCGCGTCATCACATCATGCCATCAGTGACGGCCCCACGGACACAATAGCCGCGGGACCGCCGCTGATCAGCTGTCACTTCCTTGCTTGTATCTTTGTCAGGGCACGATGTATGTGCGGTGTTGGTCGGTTTGATAATGGTCTCATCTTACCGGTAATAGCGATCAATGCTAGCGAACTCTGGACAGAGTGTTCTTCTTTTGTGTAGTGACCTCAACTTATGCTATTAGGTACATATCATAATTCATAAGCCGTGCAAGTAAAACCTAACCATGGCCACCTAAGCCAACCCAAGGAAACCATTAACCAAATTCCGGTTGTAATTATTTGTATCTGAATAATAATAATAAAACACACATATGCAATATAATGTTCGGAAGTTTGCTAGCTTCGGTATATGTTAGAAGAAGAACAACAAAAGAAGAGCTTTTTTGGTACTATACAATTCATTTATTTCTACAACTATTGTCAGTTTACATAGCTCAAAAGGAAAACATTAACGTTAGCATTATGAGTAAAACGTCCGTACTGGCTTTTGCTTTGTTTTATATCGGTGAAATGATTGGCTGCATGAGATATGAGATACGTGACATGACACTTATAGCCGGCACGCGCGGCTCTGGTCCGCCGGCCTGCACTGGAATGAAGACGTCAGCTGGCCAGTGACAGCTTTACGATGTCTCTGTGTGAAGGGACGGACTCGACTGTCGCCACGACACGGTCCGACGGTCACGGAGGGTCCACCGGTCATCGCTGTCCCTCCCTCCTCCTCTCCTCTCCCGGCGAGGGAGCAGAGGAGGAGGAGGGACGGTCTGACACCAGACGACACGGCTGGGGACGGTCTGACACCAGACGACACGGCTGGGTACGGCCTGACTCCAGACGACACGGCTGGGGACGGTCTGACACCAGACGACACGGCTGGGGACAGTCTGACACCGGACCGGCAGACGGCTGGGGACGGTCTGACACCAGACGACACGGCTGGGGACGGTCCGCCGGCGTGGTGTATGTTAACCCGCAGTAAACGTCACTCAGCGCGGAGAGGCGCAGCGGGGGACGGCCGCGGGGCTCCGCCAACGAAGAAGAATACCCGTCAAATGGCGCGCCGCATGCTGAGCTCGCAGGAGGGATTCGTTCTGGGTTGTGTCGGCAGGTTTCGGCGTAAGCGTCTGTGTGTGGCTGCGACGGTGGCGTTTGGCGTAGCCTACGGGAAACATAAACAACGTTTGATGGCGGCTCCTTTCTGGACGCGGGCCGTAAATAAAAATTACAGCTCTGGAGATGTTGCGATCTTATCCGTCACTATCATTCTAATTTCTAATAGACCACATTTTTGCAGCTAGGGACTACCTAATATCGTTGGGCTGTCTTTTTCTTCTTCTAAAATTTGACCCCATACTTTCCCTTTGCGCTATCAACGTCATGGTAAATAATTTTGGGTGCCAGTGAAGCACTATTTCAAACAATGGTGTCAAATATTTCGCAACAATATTTCAAACACAGTCGGGTTATCTGGCGTCTGGCCGGTGTGCGTTTGACTGTGCGCCGTCTGGCTGCGTTTTTACCATCAGTCGTCTGTGGCCCTGGAGTGATGGGAGGGAGCCGGCGACTGGTGGCGACACATGACCTTCTGAACAAATACACAGCCAGCGCGTCTCAGGCCCGCCGGAAGTTCAGTACCGGCGCCTCAAACAATACAGATCGCAGAAATGTGCGGCAGCGCGACCACTGGGTGGACGGGAGGCAAAATTCCGCCCCGTCCCTCTGGGGATATTTATCTTGACATTTAATCTGACCACCGCTTTGTCTTGGCTCGCGGAGCGGACGACCCTTTGGCCGATCAATTTTCCAGCTTTGTTCCTAGCTGTCGACGGCGGGTTGTGGTAGGGGAGGATGGGTAGGGGGAGGCCAGGTCACAAGGGACCCGCCGAGGAATAACAGAGAATCCAACTTAGCACAGACAGACAGACGGCCAATTACGACATCATGTAAGGTGAGGCTGGGCGGTAGTGGCTGATGATACTATCTTAGTATCTTCTTCTTTTTTTGTAATTGGATTTACCGAACACTCAAGTTTTTGCTGCATTGCAAAATAATGTTCGATTATTATTTTTCCTCCATCTTATCGCTCTCAGCAAGATTGCTGAGCTCACCATTCTGTTCGCATCCGTTACATTGTGAGATTTCTACATCCGGGGAGAAATTAGAGCGGTATTACAGCCGCTGCCGACCGCGGGTGCCCTGGTCACCCGGTCACCGATCCCGCTCAGCCGTCACCCGTCTCCCGCCTCTGGTGCAGAGTCGCTTCCCGTCTGACCGGCTGGCTGGGAGCGCTGCATTGTTCCGGCAGATTGCCTCTGCGGGCTAATTCTCGCCGCCTGTGACGGAGCGGCTCGGCTCGGCAAACCCGTCGGTCCTGTCTCAGCTCGCTGACAGGGCTCATCTGCCGCCACCGGCCGAGGATTCGCCAAGCCCTCACCGACACCGGACCAACCAGAACCGGGGGCGGCATTCCTGCTAATTACCCCCCCCCCCCCTCCACCGGAGAGCGGGCGGACGAGAGAGGCGCAGGCCGCGGCGCCGCGTACGCAACTCGTTTGCGATGTCAGGGCGCCGTGTAATCCGCGGACTTAGTGCAGCCCGGGCGGCGGAAAAAATACACAAAACTCGCTGCTCGGTTGCGAAACTTTCGAAGTTAATGAATTCTGAAGTTGTGGAAATCGTCAAGCAAGTTTCGTCATCTCTTTCGATGAAGACGCTGCACCGAAGTCTGCTGTGCTGTGTGGGATGACGAGGGCGCCGTACGGGTGGATCTTGACGTTGAAATCCACTGCAGCTGAATTTGGAAGTGCAGCTGTCCGGGCTGATTATGACCCACAGGCCACAGCTCCCGTAACGGAACTGTACGGAACGTACAATCTTGGTGTCGGTGTATGCATAACACGACACTGAGCACTTACTTTAAACCAGCTTGGTGTTGCTCAAAGCTTGTGTATTTAATATGTATACCCGTTGTCAAACAATGACGGATACCTGTCCTGTTGTATATCCCGGCTAAATCTACATAATAACATAACAACAGAATGCTCGACATAATACAGATATCCCTACTTTCTGTAATAATGGCACAATAACTTACGCATACTGTAGTATCTATCCTGCTGGATGATGCATATTGAATGAGAATGTGTGCCGTTTCTGGGGAGTTTCGGCGCCCCTAAGCTCAGGACCATCCTGCTCGTTCTCGAGTTACCGTGTAGCACGGCTTACCACTTGACGCGACCCAGTTTCCTCTGTTGTTACAGGACCTTGTGCTTTGATGTATGACTGACGCGCTGCCTCTCCTTGGTCTGTTGCAGGACCGCGTGGTCGTTCTGGTTCGGTACGGGCGGGCGCCGGCTTCTGCATCAGCAGGGCGCTGGCGCTGAAGATGTCTCCGTTCGCCAGGTGAGGAGGGCGTCATCGGCTGTCGGGGGAGGGCGCCATCGGCTGCCGGGGGAGGGCGCCATCGGCTGGGGGAGGATGGTATAGCGTGATCGGAACTTTCCTCCAAATAAAATAGAACACTAGCAAGACAGTAGCGCACCATTCGAATAGGAACCTCGGCCGGTGGTTGCGAGCCGCCACTGTGTGCGCTGTGCACGCCGCTGTCTTTGGTGCCGCTCTCTGCTCGAGATGTCACTTTCTGCGCCGCTCTCTGCTCGAGGTGTCACTTTCTGTGCCGCTCTCTTGCTCGATGGTGTCACTTTCTGCGCCGCTCTCTGCTCGAGGGTGTCACTTTCTGCGCCCTCTCTGCTCGAGGTGTCACTTTCTGCGGCCGCTCTCTGCTCGAGGTGTCACTTTCTGCGCCGCTCTCTGCTCGAGGTGTCACTTTCTGCGCCGCTCTCTGCTCGAGGTGTCACTTTCTGTGCCGCTCTCTGCTCGAGGTGTCACTTTCTGCGCTGCTCTCTGCTCGAGGCGTCAGCGATAGTGTCACCCGGTCAGACACCGATTGCATACACACATTCATCACATGTCAGCCTATATAAGGCGTGCAGGCCGACTGACCAGAGTTCGGGATAAACTATGCCGGCCGGCGCCGATCACATCAATTCCCGACTATTCAATAGCTGCACTCGGTGGCAGCTATTGAAGCACTAAATGATTTCGAAGATTCCTCCATGCATATGATTATAGAAAGCGCCCGCAAATGCCTTCAGTAAAATTTTCAGCATATTCTAAGTACGTAAGGAACTGGGGACGGGGCAGGGGTAGCCGCCCCCAACATTTTCAGATTTTAACATTACGCCTACGGGCGTGCACGGAAATAATCGACTTCCAGAAATGCGCTCCCCCCCCTCCCTCCCCCCCAACTTTGGAAGGTTGCGGCGCCCGCAAATGCCTTCAGTAAAATTTTCAGCATATTCTAAGTACGTAGGACCCGTAAGTCGGGTACCTCTCGTCACATTTGACGAACTTTAATCCGACATGAGTGAGGACTGGAATCTGTTTATCCAATACTAATGTCCCACCATGAGGAATGCCCTGCTCTCTTAGGTCAGACGTATGTCTCTGTTGTCATGTGGCCTGATCGGAGTCGGCCGAAGCTGTTAACGCTGACACGGCTCGGCCACTGAGCCGGCTGCGGATGCGTCACTGAGCCACTGAGCTGACAGCAGGCCGGCTGCGGATGCGTCAGCAGCAGCTCCGCCGAACACGACAGGAAGTCGGATTCCGTTACCCCCATCAGCTGACAATAGGTTGACGCGTTCTACCATGGCACCTCACTGCACTCTGCACACAGTTATGAACAGGAAGCTCAGCTCCGGTGCTGGAGACGCTGATAAAGCAATCAACTTGATACATTAAAGGGAGAGGGCCACCTTGATGGCCAATATCGAGTTGTTGGTATATATCGGTAGATTAAGCGTGTCCGATCTCACCTGCAAAGTCTGGTTCCCGAAACTGCCCCCATTAGATCAAAGAATACATTTGCATCAGCAATGAATGACATACATTCATAAAAGTGGAGCAGCCTCCGCACTATTTTGAATCACTTCTTTGCGGACGATTTTTTTTTTAATATTGCAAACTCAACATCACCATTCAGTCGGCGACCTTTAAAATTAAGAAGCGTATGCAGTTAATTATATTGTCAACAATCTTAGCTTTTTTCATTATAAAGAATGGCTCTGGCTCAGCTAGAACAGCAAGAATGGCTCTGGCTCGACTTTGGGCCGAAAAAGTTAAATGACCGTCCCCTTTAACACAGATAGACGTTTCAAAGTCGAGTTGCGGCGAATTCGGACGCTCGGCTTTGTGCGGGGTGATGGCGGTTAAACAAACGGTAGTGAATTTCGGCCAACTTTTTACACATTGCTGACGACAGATTAATTATAAAACAAATTGAAATCACGAATTTTGTTTCCCGTCATTCGCAAAGCGAGTGATACAAACGATACAGTTTGAGATTGAAGAATAATAAATGAAAGACATAACGCATCAGCTGTCCGTAGCGACATCTAGAAGCAAATATTTAAGTGCTAGTACGCGTTGTCCAAGCCCCGATCGGCCTTAGTGCTGTGAACAATCGGGACCAACGTTTTGGAGTCGTAAAAATATAAAATGCTTTGCCGATACATCGCTGTTGGACAAGTTTGAGCAAGAGCATACATGGTAATTAATTTCCAGCAATCATTTTAGTTGCTTTTAAGAAATCCTCCCAAGAAGGCATGCCGCCAGTGAGTGCGCACTGCGCAGCTCACATCACATAGAATGCAGCTCACATCACCTAACTAGCTCACATTATCGCCAACCATAAAATGGCACAATTTCGCGCTGAGTCGCGAACATTTTGTCTCTCCCTCGATTCATTCCCCGTTTAACAATGCCTTTGCCCTTTCTTTAGTCTGGATACGATTGAACCTCAGTCGAATGGGACGCTTCTTTATTCTCGGGAAGGGTGCGTTTTGAACGGGCGACAGCCGCCAGTCGTCGCTATGGCAACGGGTAGAGCGTCAGCTGGCAGCCGTGTGGCCGCGAGTCAGCCGGAACTGCCGCAGGGCGGCGCTGCTGTGCCCGCGGCGGTCTGTGGCGGTGGCGCGTTTTGGAGTCGCAACCAAGTTAGGGAGGAGGCTGGTACTAAGACATAAGTCAGTCAAGATACGGATATTGCTTTAAATGTTTTTTTTGAGCATCTTCCATGTTTTTTCACCAATATAGTTTTTTTAAGTTTTAATTATTTGCTATTTGTAATTTTGTGATGAAAAAATGATTTTTTTGGGAAAAAATATTAAAGCAAAATGGTCAAACATATAAAAAACTGGAAGATATATTTGAGAACCAAGTTTGGACGATGCCCCCTCCCACCAAAAAAATAAAAGTAATATCTATATTTTTGTCTGACTTATGTCTCCCTAATTCCCAGCCTCCTCCTTAACTTGGTTGCGATTGAAACCGGCCGGTGGTGGCCGCGGTGCCTGCCGACTGCGATCGTCTG
>VOPJ01001826.1:44778-68435 GCA_014673585.1 Semibalanus balanoides | reverse complement strand
CGAGTTTCTTTTACTTGAATGTCATGTCAGTCAAAAATTAAGATATTGCTTTGTTATTTGGTTTGAAATGTATCTTTCTTATTTGTTTCTCTAATGTTAATATATTCCGTGTTTTATATCTCCACAAAATATGCAAATTTTCACACAAAAAAACAATTGTAATCTTGAGGGTCAAAACACCATGCTTTCCTAGTTCTGAGATATTCATTTTAACTTCAATGTAATTTCCTTGTTTTTTAATTTGTATCAAAATTCACTTTTCTACGGGTTTTTAAACATATTTATATTTGTCGTCTTCCTTCAAACATTGCAAGACATGACGTCAATAAAACGTTATCATCTCCCAAAGTACATCAATTTACTGCAAATTATACGTCAATATCTATCATAATTTTCAAGACCATTTTGATTAAAAAGCGGGTGGCGGCGGGTTCAGGTGGCGGATCCAGGAGGAAGCACCTGGGAATGGCATAGCCCCCCCCGCCCCACAATGGAAATTGTGCCGCTGCGCCGGAAAGGCGCAAATTCTGGGCGCCGCAGGCGCCGCCACAACCCATGAAAGGGAGACAACAAAAACGCATGGAGGGCGATCCTAAACCCATGGAGGGACGCCACTAAACCCATGAGCTCCCCTCCGATGCCGAGGAGTGGTACCCCGAGGGGGGCGGCCAAAAAGTACATCACGGATAAATCTTGGTTAAAACCCTAGAACATCGGATTTTTGATGCAAATTGGCAAATATCAGGAAACAATCAAAGAAAGGAAAGTAACATTCTCTTCAAAACTGCGTATCTTGGATTTGCCGCGAATTTTTCGTTTTTAACCCTAAAAAATAAACAAAACAGATAAATGGCGCTCCTTCGGGTGGCCAAAAATCGCCCACGAAGCCTGCAACAGACCCTCACTGAAAATCCTGTATCGCCACTGCGCGGGTTTAATCCGCACGCCCCGCTGGGTAGGTAGCCCGAATCGGGCTTAACTAATAGAAAGGCAGATTTGTGCCCTCTTGTTATCTCCCGAAGTGAAATAACTACAGCGAGAACGCGCACTCCATAGTTATTTTCGAAAGTCATTAAAGTGAAGACGCCTCCAAAGCGTAACGTGACATTGCCAAACTAAAGGTCACTTGTGAGGTCACAGTCAGGTCAAAGGATCCAGGAGGGGGCACTGTAAATGGCAGCACCGGGCACTGGGAATGGCAAAACATACATTTTTGAGTTTTTGAGACATACTTTCCATCAAAAGCCTTATTTTGTGCGGCCTGCTTCTTCTTCTCGTCTGTGGAGGTGGTCAGAAAGCTCTCCACCTGCTCCGCTGAGGTGAACGGGCCGCCCACCTCCTTCAGGTACTCCAGCATGCCGAGTTTCTTCCGTTCCTGCATCACATCAGTGTCATCTCCCTGTTGTCATCGGAGCCCTTCCTTATCTTTTCCTTCATCTGCTTGGACCAGAGCAGCTCAAGCTCCCTCTTGCCCTTCGCCACCTGCCTGTAGGACCTGAAGTTGCTGGTGGCGCCCGCCTGGCACCGCTTGAGGATGTGCTACCGTGACACCTTGCTCAACTTGGCAGACTTGTGCAGCTGATAGTTTTTCAAACCCTGATCCTTCTCCCCCGCCATCTCAAGGCCCTTCAAGCCGATCGAGAGCCCCCATAAAGTCGACCAAGGACCCTCAGGCCGAACTGAAAGGCCCTGCCAAGCCGATCGAGGGCTCCGCCAAGCCGACGTAGCCCCTCAGGCCAACCAAGGGCCCCTCAAGCTGACCGAAAAACCCCTCAGGCCAAACAAGAGCCCCCCAGGCCGACTGGACCCGCTCAAGCCAACCAAGGGCCCCAACCCGACCAAGTGCCCTCGTAAGCCAACCGTGGGCCATCTCAGGCCGAAGCGAGAGGCCCTTCAGGCCGATCGAAAGCCTTCTCAGGTGGAATAATTGGTCCCTCAGGCCGGCTGAAAGGGCCATCTCAGAAAGCTCCGAGGGTCCCGGCATGCTTCACCGAATTCCCTTTTCAGGCTTACCTGAGGGCCTCCCAGAAAGACTGAGGGCCTCCTTAGACCGACTGAGGCCTTGGATCGCTCCTGGCTAACCGAGGGCCTCTCAAGCTGACTGAGGGCCCCTCAGGCATCAAGCCGACCGACGGGTTCCCCTCAGGCCGACCGAGGGCCCACTCAAGCAGGCCATCTCATACCGACCGAGGGCTCCTCAGTTTGACTGTGGGCCCCTCCCACTGACTGAGAGCCCCTCAGGCAGGCCGAAGGCCATCTCACGCTGACCAAGGGCCATTTGAGGACGACCGAGGACTTTTCAGGCCGACCGAGGACTTTTCAGGCCGACCGAGGACTTTTCAGGCCGACCGAGGGCCTCTCAGACCGACTGTAGGCCCCCTCAGGCCGACTTTAGGCCTCCAGGCCGAATCTGGGCCCTCTCTGGTTGACCGAGGGTCACCATAGGACGACCGAGAGAACCCTCAGTCTGTCTTGTAGTCGGCATGGAAGTCCTTTAGGCCAACCGAGGGCCCTCAGACCGACCAAGTGTCATATAAGCCAACCGAGGGCCTCTCACGTCGACTGTGGGCCCCTTGACCTACAGTGGGCCCCTCAGACTGACTATGGGCACTTCAGACTAGCTAGTAACTATGGGCCAATCAGGACGACTGTGAGACTCTAGGCCGACTCTGGGCCCTCTTAGGCCGGCCTTATTCAGGCCAGGGCCGTCATCCGACGCCGAGTCCGCCGCCGAGTCAGACACCAGCCGCCACAATGGACAGCAACGATAGATCAACTCTCAGTCGATCACACACACATGACTCACACGACAGTCAAATCACAATGCCATTCGTCTAATGCATGCAGGAAATCAAAGCTGCTGTAGAGACGGTTAGTTGTCCCTGTAGTCCACTATGGTGCACTAGAGGACAAACAACGCAAAAACTTCAAGCCAAGGTGCCACAGTTTTAAATTCACGTTAGAACAAATGTTATTAAAGGGAATAGTTCACCTTGAAAAAATCGAGAAAAAGCTCAAAAATGATGAAGAGAAGCTAGAAATTAAGTATCATATTACTAGTAAGTCAAAGAAACCTATATTTACGCGGAAAAAGCAAATTAAAATGTCAATTATAATGGTGATAATTAATATTTTTGTCCTCAAAGTAATGCGAAATCAGCTGGCTGAGAAGCACGCAACGTCATCGATTTAGTGAGGGATCGTGTCGTATAAATGGTGTCTTGCCGCAAGTACTTGTTGAAGTGCGGAAAATACAACGCTTTGAAAACCATCACAATACTTGCTTTAAGTAGGTATTCGTCACTATCATATTTCACTATGGTTAAAAGTGTGGTGTCTGCCAACAGTTTGTGATTGCCGCATCTGATAACTAGAACAAAATTTCCCTAAAATGAATCAATATTTTTCCAGATTATTTCTGTCCAGAAAAATAATGGACGGTTGTAAGGTGAGCAATATTTTGAACTTGATTTTTACTCTGAAGATTGATCATTGAATGTTAATAATTGACTACCTACCCAATGTGGTCAATATAAAAATGGTATTTTATTTTACGGCTTGCTAACGTAAATGGCTTTTAAATTGTTACCCTTTCCTGGAGGGATGAAAAGTATACGATCTGTCGGGGGGGGCTTATTCGGCCCCCCCTTCAGATCTCCGCTGCCATAAAAGCTAGAAATGAAACTTGGTGTGGGTGACAAGGTCGACAATGAACTCTATTTTGTCCAAATTTTTGGGTGACCTTGGGTCACTTATCTTCAAGGTCAAATGACGTCATCAAAAATTATTTTTGTCAAAACATGATATTTTCAGGAAACCATGTCAATATCTCGGAAACTATGGCAGCTAGGAGGAATCCGACAAATCGCTGTAAAGCGGATTTTAATTGTCTTTCACCCGTAAGGCATCAGAAATGACCTCAAGGTCAAAGGTTTTGGACTGTAGAGGTCAACAAATGTTAAAAAACCTGTTTTTCAGCAAATGTTTGTTTGTTAATAACTTTTTATATAAAGTATATACATCACTTATTTTGGTTTCATCGTGTTTCTCACGTCATTGCGGTTCGAATCATATCAACTTTGTCAAATCGGAATTTGGACGCCGGGTCAAAGGTCAAGGTCAAGGTCAAGGTGACGTAAATCGGTCAAAATGCATATCAAAGACGCGTATTGACGAGACAAACATTTTGAGACCATTTGTGATCATATGCATGTTCTTGTTACGATTTATTGATAAAAAGGTGTTGATGACCTTGAAGACCTTTCAAAAGGTCACTGACTAAAAATCATTATTTTCATCAGATGGGCTAAGAATGACATGATACTGAATAATTTGATGATGCCAATGTATTAACCTCGTTTTTCATTTTTAACCATATACTTATATTGGAAGGTTAGCATTTGACCTGACATCAGGTCATCAAATATTAGATATCACCCTGAAAACTTCAACATATATTATTTGGCATGTTTTCTCTCACATACAATCCGTTTTTTTTAAACGTCCTGAAAAAAACTTGCATCATTTTGTGAAAAAAATAACATTAAAAAAAAATGGATTTCAAAATTCAAAATTTTGAAATTTTGAGATAGCCATCTGAAAAAACAATCAATTCTCTACCGATATCTGTTTTTTTTGCTAACACTTCTCTTCAACACACAACTCTCCATGAGTGCTTAACCATGCAAAGATTTGTGTCAAAAACGCGAACACCGCCCCCCTAAAAACTGTTCCTGGACCCCCTCGTTTAATAATTCAATTGGAAAAAAAGTAACAACCATTCGATGCGCAATGAAATGTTGAGAAAGCCAGCAAGTTGAACAGATTCCCTGAGTTGAGTTATGAATGCCCATACGCGAAAAACCTCAAGGGGGGGCCGATTCGCCCCCCCGACAGTATTAGGGTTAATATATAATAATCAGCCGCTTAATAAACCAGGTGGCTTCGATCGATTTAAGCCAGCCGGTTTAAACCAGGCCCTGACTTAAATTTGCTAACCCTGTAACTAAAATTATAGTTGGCCCAATCCGGAGATTTTTTAGTGATGATACCTTATGCCCCACAAAATTGCCACCTCTTGGAGTGAATCTGTGTACGCTAATGGCTAGAATGTTGGGTCAAATACAGACCAGAATTGTTGTGAACAAAGTGATACTTTGCCCAACACATATGCTTGACCAGTTGTTTGGCTATGTTTCAGACACTGAAAACATGGCGCTCAGGGCTGCTCCACCTCCGCCTAAGCTGGCTCCAAAACCGGGAAATGTCAAGGTCTACAGGGCAATTTACAAGTATACCGCTCAAAGTGTAGGTTGCTGTTATTGTGCATAGCTTGGTAACGATGAATGGCCCATGTTGTACCTACCAGCGATGCCGAGTCGAGGTCTGTCCGAGTCGCTGATGGTCATGGACAATCAGCATAGGCAACGCATTTTTCAGGTACATTTTAATGAACGACCAGTGTCGATGATTACAAAATCATGCTCCATCAACTTTGTTTGCTTAGATGTCCTTGTCATTTCATGATTGTCAGTCATGGGCTGTGTTCCTCGGTGGGCTAAGTAAAACTTTGAGTGTGTCGTTGGATGGAGATATATGCTATCCCGAGGAATTTAACAGACGATCACCATAAATCAATTTGCAAAAAAACAACATCCGGTTGAGAGTGATACATTGCCTGCTCAGGCGAGTTAGACGTGTCAATTTGACTAACTATAGCTGCTCGTGAGAATCGTTCTTTCTAATTCTGGAGGACCATCGGCGTCGATAGTTTAGAAAGGCTTGTTGAATGGTGAATGATTCTATTGCGAGGCAGATGCGAAGATAACAGAGCTGGGAGAACATTGGCTGGCGGCGTCTCTCTCTCTCTATTCTGTGCGGCGGCACACACTCGGTGCTGCTCGTCGGTCGGTGAATGGCGTCTGTCGTGCGATGTCGCGCAATCGGCGGCCCAGTCAGCTGCAGTCGACTGCGACTGCCGCCGAGCGACGTCGTCCCGGCCCGCGTGCGCCACATCGCACGTGGCCGCGGGCACCGGGACATGAGGCCGTCTGCAGCTGAGACGCAGCTCGCAGCGCTGTTATTGCTGCCCGTCAGTGTCACACGAGGTGGTGACAGTCAGCCGGGTGACAGTCAGCCGGGTGACAGTCAGCCGGGTGACAGTCAGCCGGGTGACAGTCAGTCGGGCGACAGTCAGCCGGATGACAGTCAGCCGAGCGACAGTGCCGCCGGGCGACAGTGCCGCCGGGCGACAGTCAGCCGGGTGACAGTCAGCCGGGTGACAGTGCCGCCGCGCCGGGCGACAGTCAGCCGAGTGACAGTGCCGCCGGGCGACAGTCAGTCGGGCGACAGTCAGCCGGATGACAGTCAGCCGGGTAACAGTCAGCCGAGTGACAGTGCCGCCGGGTGACAGTCAGCCGAGTGACAGTGCCGCCGGGCGACAGTCAGCCGGGTGACAGTCAGCCGGGTGACAGTCAGCCGGGTGACAGTCAGCCGAGCGACAGTCAGCCGAGTGACAGTGCCGCCGGGCGACAGTGCCGCCGGGTGACAGTGCCGCCGGGCGACAGTCAGCCGGGCGACAGTGCCGCCGGGTGACAGGCCGCGCTTGTAACGGCTGGTGGCCGTCGTCGCTTCAGCGACCCAAACTCGGCCACCCATGCGACGCCGAAGGGACACGTTTCACGTTTATAATGCCCCTAGTGGAATTGGAAACATGTGATAAGCTGTGGTGCCCCTAGTAGAAGATGTGATGCCCCTAGTGAAATATGTGATGCCCTGCAGGAAGATGTGATACCCCTAGTGGAACATGTGAATGGAGGCATTGGACACAAGGTTATACCATATCTAATGAAAGATATGGTATAACCTTGTGGAAGACGCGAGCCACTACTCGAAGATGTGATGCCCCCAGCGGAAGATGTGATATACCTGCTGAAAACTATGATGCTCTAGAAGAAGATATTGAGCCTTTACTGGAAGCTGTGATGCCCCTAGTAGAATATATTGTATCCCTAGTGCAGGGGCTCCGTCACAGATGCCCCCCCCAACACAGATTTTAACATTACACCTATGGGCATTACAAAAGTGTCAAAAGGAGTCACCCTACTGTGTCGTTCGGTGGTGTTTGTTTAGTATCAATGTGTTTGACTGTGTCGTTCGGTGGTGTTTGTTTAGTATCAATGTGTTTGACTGTGTGGTTCGGTGGTGTTTGTTAGTATCAATGTGTTTGACGTGTGGTTCGGTGTTGTTGTTTCGTTGCGCCTCAGGACGATGAGCTGTCGTTCGAGGCCGGTGACCTGCTGTATGTGAAGGAGCCGTCGGCTGACCAGGTGTGGTGGACGGCCAGCTGCGGCACCAGCACCGGACTGGTGCCTTACAACTACGGTACGTTCAGTCAGATCAGTCAGCTGCACCGGACTGGCGCCTTACAACTACGGTACGTTCAGTGATCAGACCAGCTGCACCGGACTGGTGCCTTACAACTACGCGGTAGCGTTTCAAGTCAGAATCAGAACCAGCTGCAACGGACTGGTGTTACTACTACTGGTACTTCAGTCAGATCAGACCAGCTGCACCGGACTGGTGCTTACAACTACGGTTACGTCAGTCAGATCAACTCAGTCTGCACCGGACGGTGCCTTTACAACTACGGTACGTTCAGAATCAGAGCCCGCTGCCACGACTGGGTGCCTTACAACTAGCGGTACGTTCAGATCAGATCAGCCAGCTGGCACGGACTGGTGCTTACAATACGGTACGTCAGTCAATCAGACACTGCACATTATAAACCGGACTTTGGTCTTACAACTACGGTACGTTCAGTTCAGTAGACAGTACCAGCTGATCGGAACCTGAGGTTGCTTTACACTAATACGGTCGTGGTTTGTAGTGGGGTGGGGGTTTCAGTGATTCAGACAAGCTCTGCACTCGGACTTGGTGCCTTACCCACTGATACTATTACGGGATAAAAAATACGGGTGTGTTTCGGTGATAAATCAGGTGGTAATTGCACCAGCTGCAAAGCAACCGACTGGTGCTTAACACACTACGGTCTACGGTACGTTTCAGTCAGATCAGACCAGCTGAATAATCCACAACCGGACTGGTGCCTTACACTAAATACGGGTACGTTGGTTCAAGTCAGATTCACGACCGATGTCTAGCTTAGCAACAACCGGCTGTGTTGGTGCCCTACAGACTACGGTATGTGAGTGGTGGTTGATACCGTGCGGGGCTCGTTTCGTTCAGGATCAGACCAGCTGCAAACCGGACTGGTGCTTACAACTACGGTACGATTCAAGTCAAGATCAAGAATACCAGCTGCAAAACCGGACTAGTGCCTTACAACTACGATGGTACGGGTTCCAGTCAGATCAGAACCACCAGCTTCACCGGATGGTGCCTACAACTACGTGTACTTCAGTCAGATCAGACTCCAGCCTTGGCAAATAACCGGACCTGGTGCCTTACAACTCTACGGATTACGTTAGTGATCGACCCCAGCTGCAAACCTGGATGGTTGCTTTACATTTTGTTACGGTACTTCAGTCAGATCAGACCAGCTGCATACGGACTCGGTCCAGTTTACAGATACGGTAGGTTTAGTGATAGATTTACAGCTGCCAACCGGACTGGCTGCCTTACAACGTGACGGTACGTTCAAGTGATCAGAACCAAGCTGCACCGGACTTGGTGCCTTACAACTACGGTACGTTCAGTGATTAGAGCCAGCTGCGCACCGGACTGGTGCTTATCAACTAGACGGTACGTTCAAGTGATCAGACCCAGCTGCAACACTCGGACTGGTGCCTTGTACACTACGTGGTACGGGTGGGAGATGTTGGTTCAGGTCAATCAGAACCGCAGCCGTGCAAAAATCCGACTTTGGTGGTGCCTTCTCTTACAATAAATACTGCGGTGGCGGGCTCGTGTATGGGGGAGTGTGGGGTACGGGTTGGGGAATCGGTGTTCAGTCAAGATTTCAGTGTATTATCTTGAGCTGCGTAGGCCGGCTCCCACCTCCTACGTAAGCGTTCGGGAACCGTCGCGTGACTGTGCCACGTCTTTTACAACTACGGTACGTTCAGTCAGATCAGACCAGCTGCACCGGACTGGTGCCTTACAACTACGGTACGTTCAGTGATCATCATGGATACCGAGTTTTCAGAGTCACCTTAGGAATGTGATCTGAAATCGCAGCCTCTGATAGTCCACTGATAAAACAGTGCTACTGCGTCCTCAACATTAAGATTATTTACAACATTCCATGGCAAGAGCCTCAAGCTATCCCTTAGTGCAGCAAAATCTGCTCGATGATTGTTAAAAGCTGTGCTACGCGTCACTCTGGCATAGCTAGTGCAAGGTACCACACACGTCGCAATTATCTGCCTATGGTCAGAGTCGAAATACCCGACATCAACATCACATCGCACATCACTTGTGTTAGTCAGCACTAAGTCCAAGAAGTTACCCTCCCTGGTCGGATGGAGCACGTGCTGACGCAGTCCGTGCTGACGCAGTCCGTGCTGACGCAGTCCGTGCTGACGCAGTCCGTGCTGAGCGATAGCGTCCAGAAAAGCCGGGGCTCGCTCCGACCGCCGCAACAGCCCGGTCGGGATGTCCGGCCCTCGCCACACAATCTCCGGGAGATACCCAGCACAATCACAGTCCGGCCAGGAGAGCAGACAGCTTCCAAAACTCTCACTATCGATCTCACTGCCGCGTCATCATCCGGAGGCCGGTAGCCTACGACGGTGGCGGTCGGACGCAGTCCAGCCAGGTCAACGACCAGCACCTCGCCGCGTTCCACTTCGGGGCGTCGAATAGGTTGGAGTGAGGCACGCACAGCACACGCCACACCACCCCCGACAGACTCTCCCGGACACGGCGAAACACACGTGACTTCTGGTCCGTGCTCCAGTTCCGAGTCGTTGACGTGCGGCTTCAACCACGTCTCCGTCAGTGCCAGGATGTCAAAGCGCTCGAGTACCGGAGAGAGGGCTCGAAGGGCGCCCAACTTGAGGCTGCGTACGTTCTGAGAGAAGCAGGTCACTGGCTGTTCTCCGCTCAGCTGATTGCTGACAGGAGCCCTCTGGCGTCCAGCCTCCACCGCGGGTCGCCGCTCAGCAGGGCCGGGATTGACCTCCATGTCACCGGATAGCGCCAGTCTGGTTACATTCCAGGTAGAGCAGGAGTTTGTGTGATGCGGTGTCCTTGCATGCAGAAACCTAGGTGCCCGTCCAGTGGTCGCTCTCCGCCGCAGCGACGGACGGCTGAGCGGCGGTGCAGTATCCCGGCAGGCAGCGAGCAGCAGCAGCGCCGCGACCCGCATCGCGGGTCCTTCCGGATGAAGATGGAAGGTGAAGTTTCATAGCTCACCGCTAGGCAGCGTCCCGCTCGCCCACGCCCGGTCGCGACCCGACCGAGACCGGCTTGCGTACTCGTCCGCTCGAGAGTAACGTCACGGCGCTGCACTCAGCCAATCAGAGCGGTAGAAAATCAAGATGTGACGTCATACTTCTACAAAACTGCGGGCTCCAGTATGGCGGCACATTTGACGGGGACGTCCTCCCAAACGCAACACCGGCGTAAAGCCTATGCCGGGCGCGTACAATCAAATAAATGAATCCACAAGTTGCCAAGGCGCAGCAGTAAGCTTCTGTCACACCTCAAGTACCAAATTACCACCAAACCCGGGTAAAATCACGAAAAATGCCGGAGCACCCACACACTCGTCCACACTGGACCAGTGGCGCCCTCTTCTCGATGACGAGGAATTAAATCAGAATTGCTGAACATCGTTTATTTACGTTTACTTTACAGCGGCTGCGGGTTTGCTGCAGGTAAATCGTCTATTGTCGGATAACTGTTTGTCGGCCGGCCGAAGCGTTCCGTGCCATTTCTATAGCTCGTTGACGTGTTCTGGCCGGCAGTGGAGGAGCGCTCTGAGCCGGTGGAGAGTCCTCTGCACGAGGCGGCCAAGCGCGGCCACCTCAGCTTCCTGCGCGAGTGTCTCAGCCACTGTGTCTCCGTCAACGGCCTGGACAAGGCCGGTAACACGGCACTGCACTGGGCGGCACGCGGCGGCCACCTCGACTGCGCAGAGGCGCTGCTCGCCGCCCCACGCGTCTGTGTTAACGTACAGGTAAGACAGCCCGCCTCTCTGTACAGCTACAGGTTAGACAGCCCGCCTCTCTGTACAGTACAGGTTTGCAGCCCGCCTTCTCCGTACGCTGACACGGGGTTATCGAAACAGCCCGCTCTCTGTACAGCTACAGGTAGACAGTCCACTCCTGTACAGCTACCGGTTAGACAGCCCGCTCTATGTACAGGTTACAGGTCTATGCCAGCCCGCCTCTTGTACCAGCTACAGATTTAGACAGCCCGCCTCCTGTACAGCTACAGGTTAGACAGCCCGCTTCTGTCAGCTACAGGTTAGACAGCCCACCTTCCGTACAGGTACAGGTTTAGACAGCCCTGCCTCTCTGGTACGCAAGCTACAGTTAGACAGCCCGCCTCTTTCTGTTACAGGTTTAGACGCCCGGCCTCTCTGTACAGGTACATGGTTAGACGCCCGCCCTTTCTGTCCCAGGCAGGTTAGACAGCCCGCCTCTCTGTACAGCTACAGGTTAGACAGCCCGCCTCTCTGTACAGTACGGATTAGACGCCGCCTCTCTGTACAGCTTTCAGGTTAGACAGCCCGCTCTCTGTACAGCTACGGTTATGACAGCCCGCCTCTTCTTGTACAGCTACAGGTTTAGACAGCCCGCTCTCTGTACAGCTACAGGTTAGAACCCAGCCCGCCTCTCTGTACAGCTTACAGGTTAGACAGCCACCTCTCTGTACAGCTACAGGTTAGACAGCCCGCCCTCTCTGTAAGCTACAGGTTAGACAGCCCGCCTTCTGTACGCTACAGGTTAGACAGCGCCCGTCTCTGTACAGTTACAGGTTAGACAGCCCGCTCTCTGTACAGGTTAGACAGCCGCCTCTCTGTACGGTAAGGTTTAGACAGCCCGCTCTCTGTACAGCAACAGGTTAGACGCCTGCCTCTTGTACAGCTACAGTGTTAGACAAGCCCGCCTCTCTGTACAGCTACAGGTTAGCCAGTCCACCTCTCTGTACAGCTACAGGTTAGACAGCCGGCTTCTATGTACAGGTACGGTTAGACAGCCCGCCTCTCTGTAACAGCTACAGATTAGACAGCCAGCTCTCTGTACAGTACAGGTTAGACGCCCGCCTCTCTGTACAGCTACAGGTTAGACAGCCACTCTCTGTACAGGTACAGTTAGACACCGCCTCTCTGTACATGCTTACAGGTTAGACAGCCCGCCTCTCTGTACAGGTTAGACAGCCCGCTCTCTGTACAGGTACCGGTTAGCCAGCCCGCTCTCTTACAGGTACAGGTAAGGACAGCCCGCCTCTCTGTACAGCTTAGCAGGTTAGACAAGCCCGCCTCTCTGTACAGCTACAGGCTTAGACAGGCCGCCTTCTGTACAGCTACAGGTTTAGAACAGCCCGCCTCTCTGTACAGCTACAGGTTTAGACAGTCCACCTCTCTGTACAGCTACAGGTTAGAGCAGCTCGCTTCTTGTACAGGTAAGGTTAGACAGCCGCTCTCTGTACAGCTACAGGATTAGACAGCCCGCCTCCTGTACGCTACAGGTTAGACAGCCCGCTCTCTGTACAGCTCAGGTTAGACAGCCCACCTCTCTGTACAGGTACAGTTTTAGACAGCCCGCCTCTCTGACAGCACCAGGTTAAGACAGCCCGCCTCTTTACAGGTTTAGACAGCCCCGGGCCTCTCTGTACAGCTACAGGTTAGACAGCCCGCCTCTCTGTACAGGTACAGGTTAGACAGCCCGCCTCTCTGTACAGCTTCAGGTTAGACAGCCCGCTTCTCTGTACAGCTACAGGTTAGACAGCCCACCTCTCTGTACAGCTACAGATTAGACAGCCCGCCTCTCTGTACAGCTACAGGTTAGACAGCCCGCCTCTCTGTACAGTACAGGTTAGACAGCCCGCTCTCTTACGCTTACAGGTTAGACAGCCGCCTCTCTGTACAGCTACAGTTAGACAGCCCATCTCTTGTACAGCTAAGGTTAGACAGCCGCCTCTCTGTACAGCTCAGGTTTAGACAGCCCGCCTCTCTGTACGCTACAGGTTAGACAGCCCGCCTCTCTGCTACAGCTACAGGTTAGACAGCCCGCTCTCTGTACAGGTTAGACAGCCACGCTTCGTACAAGGTACAGGTTAGACAGCCCGCCTCTCTGTACAGCAACAGGTTTAGACGCCCCCTCTTCTGTACACGCTACAGGTTAGACAGCCGCTCTCTGCTAACAGCTACAGGTTAAGCAGTCCACTCTCTGTTACAGCTACAGGTTAAGGACAGCCGTTCTATGTAAACAGGTACAGGTTGACAGCCCGCCTCTCTGTAAGGCTACAGATTAGACAGCCGCCTTCTGTACAAGCTACAGGTTAGCAGACCGCCTCTTTCTGTACAGCTCAGGTTAAGATCAGCCACCTCTTGTACAGGTCGGTTAGACAGCCCGCCTCTTGTACAGCTACAGGTTAGACAGCCCCCTCTCTGTCAGTTAAGACAAGCCCGCCTCTCTTGTACAGGTACAGGTTAATGACAGCCCGCCTCTCTGTACAGGTACAGGTTACGACAGCCCCTCTCTGTACAGCTACAGGTTAGCAGCCCGCCTCTCTGTACAGCTACAGGTTCGACAGCCCGCCTCTCTGTACAGCTACAGTTAAGACAGCCGCCTCTCTGTACACGCTAGCGGTTAGACAGCCCGCCTCTCTGTACAGCTACAGGTAGACGCCCGCCCTCTCTGTAGCAGCTACAGGTTAGAGCAGCCCCTCTCGACGCTACAGGTTAGACCCAGCACATCTCTGTACAGCTACAGGGTTAGAACAGCCGCCTCTCTGTACAGCTACAGGTTAGGACAGCCCGCCTCTCTGTACAGCTAACAGGTTAGACAGCCGCCTTCTCTGTACAGCTACAGTTAGACAACCCGCCTCTCTGTAACAGGTTATGACAGCCCGCTCTCTGTAACAGGTACGGGTTAGAACAGCCGCCTCTCTGTACAGCAACAGGGTTGGACAGCCCGCTCTCTGTACAGCTTTAGCAGGTTAGAATGCACCGCCTCTCTGTACAGCTACAAGGTTAGACAGTCCACTCTCTGTAACAGATACAGGTTAGACAGCCCGCTTCTATGTAAGGTACAGTTAGGACAAGCCCGCCTCTCTGGTACAGCTACAGATTAGACAGCCCGCTCTCGCTGTACAGCTACAGGTTAGACAGCCCGCCCTCTCTGTACATTTTACAGGTTAGACAGCCCACCCTCCTCTGTTACAGGTACAGGTTAGACAGCCCGCTCTCTGTACAGCTACAGGTTAGACAGCCGCCTCTCTGTACAGGTTAGACAGAACCCGCCTCTCTGTACAGGTACAGTTTAGACAGCCCGCCTCTCTGTAACAGTACAAGGTTAGACAGCCCGCCTCTTGTAACAGCTACAGGTAGACAGCCCGCCTCTCTCGTACAGCTACAGGGGTTAGACAGCCCGCCTCTCTGTACAGCTACAAGGTTAGACAGCCCGCCTTCTGGTACAGGCTACAGGTTAGACAGCCCGCTCTCTGGTACAGCAAAGGTTAGACAGCCGCCTCTTCTGTAAGCTACAGGTTAGACAGCCGCCTCTCTGTACAGCTAGCAGGTTAGACAGCCCCACCTCTCTGTATCAGCTACAGGTTTAGACAGCCCGACTCTCTGTCACAGCTACAGGTTAGACAGCCCGCCGTTCTTCTGTAGCAGCTACAGGTAGAACAGCCCGCCTCTCTGTACAGCTACAGGTTTAGACAGCCGCCTCTCTGTACAGGTTAGACAAGCCGCCTCTCTGTAAGCAGGTAAGGTTAGACAGCCGCTCTCTGTACAGCAAAGTTAGACAGCCCGCCTCTCTGTAAAGCTACAGGTTTAACAGCCGCTCTCTGTACACGCTACAGGTTAGACAGCCCGCCTCTCTGTACAGCTACAAGGTTAGATAGCCCCCTCTCTGTACAGCTACAGGTTAGCGCCGCCTCTCTGTCACAGCTCAGGTTAGACAGCCGCCTCTCTGTAGCAGGTACAGGTTACGACAGCCCGCCTCTCTGTACGGACAGGTTAGACAGCCCGCCTCTCTGTTACATGTTAAGGTTAGACAGCCCACCTCTCTGTACAGGTAGTTAGACAGCCGCTCTCTGTACAGGTAAGGTTAGACAAGCCGCCTGCTCTGTACAGATCAGGTTAGACAGTCCCGCCTCTCTGTACATGTACAGGTTAGACCAGTCCGCCTCTCTGTACACGGTCGTTAGACCAGCCCGCCCTCTCTGTACCAGCTACAAGGTTAGATAGCCCACTCTCTGTCAGCTACAGGGTTAGACAGCCCGCCTCTCTGTACAGCTACAGTTAGACAGCCCGCCCTCTCTGTACAGGGTACAAGTTTTAGACAGCCCGCCTCTCTGTGCAGCTACAGGTTTACGACAGGCCCGCTCTTCTGTAACAGCTACATGTTTAGACCAGCCCGACCTCTCTGTACAGCTACAGGTTAGCACAGCCGCCTCTCTGTACAGGTACAGGTTTAGACAGCCGCCTCTCTGTACAGGTTTAGACGCCACCTCTCTGTATAGCTACAGTTTAGACAGCCCGCCTCTCTGTACAGGTACAGCATTAGACAGTCCGCCTCCTGCTGTATCAGCTACAGGTTAGACACCACCTTCTGTACAGCTACAGTTAGGACAGCCGCCTCCTGTACAGCGTACAGGTTAGACAGGCCCGCCTCTCTGTACAGGTTAGCGCCGCCTCTCTGTACAGCTACAGGTTAGAAGCCGCCTTCTGTACAAGCTACAGGTTAGACCGCCCACCCCCTCTGTAACAGCTACAAGGTTTAGACACAGCCCCGCCTCTCTGTACAGGTACAGATTAGACAGCCACCTCTCTGACAGCTACCAGGTTAGACAGCCCGCCTCTCTGTACGGTTAGACAGCCTCGCCTCTCTGGTACAGGTTACAGGTTAGACAGGCCCGCCTCTCTGTACGTACAAGGTTAGACGCCCGCCTCTCTGTCAGGTTTAGACAGCCCACCTTCTGTCCGACTACAGGTTAGACAGCCGCGCCTCTCTTGTACATGTACAGGTTACGACAGCCCGCCTTCTGTACAGGTACAGATTAGACAGCCCGCCTCTCTGTTACGGTACAGGTTAGATAAGCCACCTCTCTGTACAGCTACACAGTTAGACAGCCCGCTCTCTGTACAGGTTAGCACAAGCCCGCCTCTCTGTACAGCTACGGTTAGACAGCCCGCCTCTCTGTACAGCTTACAGGTTAGACAGCCGCTCTCTGTACAGTACAGGTTAGACCAGCCCGCCTCTCTGTACAGCTTCAGGTTACGACAGCCCCGCTTCTCTGTACAGCTACAGGTTGACAGCACCTCTTCGTACAGGCTCAGATTAAGACAGCCCGCCTCTTCCTGTCCAGCTAAGGTTAGCAGCCGCTTCTCTGTACGCTACAGGTTAGACAGCCCGCCTCTCTGTACAGGTTAGACAGCCCACCTCTCTGTACAGATACAGGTTTAGACAGCCCGCCTCTCTGTACATGTACAGGTTAGACAGCCCACCTCTCTGTACAGCTACAGGTTAGATAGCCCACCTCTCTGTACAGGTACAGGTAAGACAGCCCGCCTCTCTGTACATGTACAGGTTAGACAGCCCACCTCTCTGTACAGCTACAGGTTAGATAGCCCACCCCTCTGTACAGGTACAGGTTAGACAGGCCTCTCTGTACTGTAGGGTGACTTTTTTACATTTTTCGAATGGTATTTGCTCCCTTCATCTTGTTAGATGTTATCGAGTGCGCTGATCACGAATTTGACATTCTTTTGCAAAATTTAGCAATCTTGATGGCGCAAAAAACAAAATGTTTGCTTAAAAAGAACATGGTTGAGAAATTTTAGAATAGTTTACTCAAAAATTGACAAAAAAGATATGTTGATGAATAACGTCAGTCTTTCTCTTAGACAGAAATACATTCTGGTTTGTTTTAGGCCCCAACCGACTCTCTACACCCAAAAGATAGCTTGCAATACCAATGTGCTGAGTCAAGTGGGCGGTTTAACTGCTGTCCGTCTATGATGCGTCTGTAGCGGCTGAGTGAGTGTGTGTGTTTGTGTGGACAGAACAAGCTGGGTGACACAGCGCTCCACCTGGCGGCGTGGCGCGGCCAGGCGGCCACTGTGGCGCTGCTGCTGCGCCACGGCGCCGACCAGCAGCTGGCCAACGGCGACCGGCTGCTGCCGCGTCAGCTGGCTCAGCAGGCCGACTGTGCCGCCCTGCTGCACAGGCCGCACTCGGACTGTGCCGCCGCCGCCGCCGCCGCCGCCGCCGCCGCCGCCGACTACGGCCAGGACTCGGACTCGGACTGAGACGCGTCACGGCCGCCGCTGCCACTGGCCGACCAATCCGCCGGCGTCTTCTGCACACTCCAAACATGCGTGGGAGTTGACATCAACCAGCACCGTTGCGTTCCGTGTGGCATGTGCGTCGAAGTTTTGAATGCATTTTCCCATACCCATTTATTGAACGCCCATAACAACGACCTATTGTTACTGGTGGTTTATGTGCTTGTTTTGGTACGTGGCAAAGCTGCAGGGTTGGACTTGGTACGTGGCAAAGCTGCAGGGTTGGACTTGGTGCGTGGCAAAGCTGCAGGGTTGGACTTTTTGCCGGCAAAAGTAAGTTCTGCTTTTTACCAGTTTAAACCGTTTTTACAGTTAAAAGGTTTCGAGAAATGGCAAAAAAAAGTTTTCCTTTTGTTCATGTAAGGGTATAAAAATGTGAATATTCCTATGCTCAATAATTTTAAGGGCAAAATCAATTGCATTTTCGAGACATCTTAACATAACAGCTCACCAAATTTGCATTAGCTTGCATATGAATAGAAGTGTTTCTTAACCTTAACTGAGTTGGCTGGAAGATATATTGAATTTGTGGTGATCATGACGGATAGCATGGAAGATAAATTAAACTATGATGATTTGATTTGATTTGAGCTTTTTTGTAGAGTGACACTTTCCAAAGGTTGCAGCAGTCTGTATGTCGCCGGGTAGCAGTGCTGACGCCTTAGTTCAAGCACGGATTATTGTCAAACGGATTGGGAACTCCGCAGCGGATTTCGATGTTGGCGACCATCGGTTTTTGCTGGCGCCTCTAGTGGACGATCGGATATGACAGGACATGGCGCAGAGCGTCCGTTCATTTAGGGTTAGCCGAGTTTGGAAACAAACACTATGGCCATTTTGCCGCGGTTTGATGAAAACAAAAACAGGACAGGTGCAGCGCATCGAGCTTAGACAACTTTTCTAGTCGCCACCATCTAAAGACAACTTTTCTAGTCGCCACCATCTATAAGACAACTTTTCTAGTCGCCACCATCTAAAGACAACTTTTCTAGTCGCCACCATCAGCTATCGGAGTCACATATACCAACAGCCAGCTTTAGCCAACTGCTTAACCAAGTAACCTAGGATGGGCCCCTGAGGCTTTTTGTTGCACTATTCATTTATGTCTAACCGATACCCACAAAGGAGCCGGCTCCAGCCAAACAGACCCATGGGCAGATCAGGAATTTCTCAGGGGGGCCGCCACGTGACATTGATGGACCCCATAGACCTTGTGGGCCCCTCCCCATTTGTTCTAACCGGAGTGGGCCCTCCTCAAGCAAGAACGGGCTCCCTATAGGTTAAAATGGGACATTGGTAGAACAGAGTAGGCCCTCTATGGGTCAGAATTAACCCTCTGCAGGCAAGAATGGGCCCTCTACAGACCAGAATATATCTCCATAGGGCTCACAGTAGCCCTCTGAAGGACAGAAATGGGCGCAAATTAACCCAAAGGTGTCGGCGCGCCCTTAAACTCCAATAAACAAACAAAAAGCGCTGCTCGGATCGAAACGGTAACGGTATCGGATACGTCACTTGGTCTATAGGCCCATTGTGTTTTCATTTTGAAGGAAATTTAAGTTACATTCCCATCGGTGATGTACTGCTCCAGCTGACTGAACCCCATACTATGTCTGGGATCTTGAACAGCACTGGTAAGTAGCATTTGGGTCATAGATCACACATTCCCACTGCATTAACATTGTTGAACAAATTGAACTCATGATACATCATGGTTAAAGGGACACTGCCACTTAATTGTAAATTGTGACATGTTTAAGAGCAAGCAATCGCATCTGAAAAACACTCTGAAGTCCGTCTTATGAAATTCGCGCCCAGTCAGAAAGGCCAGAAAGGCTTTTGCAACTAGAAGCATTGCCCCAACGATTACAACGCTAGCATATATCTTAAGCGCTGGCGAATAGCTCGTGCGCGCTGATAGCAGCTGCCGAACAGAGCCTCGGTGGCCATTTTACATTATTCGTATGGGAAGTTTATTGCCCTAGTTGCACCATTTTAGATGCCATCTTCTTTACTCTGTTTATAGTGGCGATCGCTTATGGATATTGCAACAAAACAATTTGCAAAACAGAATATAAGTAAAAATTCAACCAAAGGGACACTAGACGTGAATTTTATCGCATCCAATAATCAAGCCAATAGCTTCTTACCGTAAAAAATATGTTTGACATTCCAAAAGAGTAGGTACTCTCCCTTTACACAGAAATTTACACAGAACTGTTGTGGGTTGTGAGGAGCTGTGATGGAAAGAACTGGCAACTTACATCAGTGTTTTAACTAACTAGCTTTTCGCCCATAGAACCTCATTTAGTGAGAATATCGCAATGTTCATTGGGACTTGTAATGGAAGTGGAACAAAGAAAAAACATACCTTCGTATTTGTTGCCAGATATACACTAGGATGTAAATTGATTACATTGAATATAATGGATGGTGCGTGCAAATATGTAACTTTTTGGTTCATTACATTTTTGTTTATTGGTTTTTTAAGTTTATCAGAGAAAATCGAGTTAGAGGTCATCAGCATAAACTCATTATTAAAAAACTAAGACTAGGCTACGACATACATTTTTCAGTAGAAGGGTTCTATGTCATTGGATTCAGCTTTCAGGGATGTCTCTGTTGCAATGACTCTTGCATTCTTCAAAATTAGGGTATACAAATACTTTACAAAAGAAGGGATAAGTTCATAAATACTCGTGGGATTCAGCTTCTTTTAGGCAGGTAGAGTATGGTGATTTGAAGAGGCGAGACTGGTGGAGTGGGGGATGTTCAGCCTCTGATGGGCCCGAGAGGCTCTTTGTTGCATTTTCTTTGTCTATTTATATGTCACGAAGTTAAATTAGACTACCGTTCCTCTCTTTTTGTCATCTGGAAATTGCCTACCAAAAGGCCTTCTTAATCCAGGGCCCGGACTCATTTATACCCGTTTCAACAAGGCCAAAATCTGGGCACCTGCAGAAACACTTTGTGACCACACTGCCAGCTCGCAACGCCCGAGGAACTGATAGATGCGAGGTTCCTATTCCCTGTTACTGCTGCCGGCTGCAGTTTAAGATGGGACGGCTAGCTGCATTCGGATTCGTACCAGATGCACCACCATCATCACGAATAGTGGCCGGCCAAACACTACGCCCTCGCTGTATCCTACTGCCAAGCCCATGCTTCTGCGTCTTGTGGAGAGCTGTTAACGGTCCTCTGGGTCTTGTGGAGAGCTGTTAACGGTCCTCTGGGCGTCATGTGGAGAGCTGTTAACGGTCCTCCGGGGGTCATGTGGACAGCTGTTAACTGCAGATGGGAGTCACTATATTATTAATATTAATAATACGTCTTCCGTTTAATAACAATGGAGAATTGGCAAGCTGGGGTGTGTGCACCCCGTGGCATTGTACCTGTCTGTGATTGGCCGTTAATGTTTGATACTTAACCAATATGATCATGTGTGATCCTTAGGTATCACGCTTGTCCCATTCCAGGGTATGTGGTGTGGTGGTATGCGCCCATTCCAGGGTATGTGGTGTGGTGGTATGTGTCGGTGAAGTAGCCTAGGCTCGATATCTAGTCCTGGAGGGAAATGCGAGTTGAGGCGCGAGATTGTGTGACGCGCGTCTTCCGGTGGCTCGTTTGGTCCTTTTTAAGGCGCTTTGCTCTAATGTTATAGAGACTGAAACCAACGTGACGGAAAACTATATTCTTTGAAACGCTTTGTATGCTTGTCTGTGTTAAATAGACCAGAACGCGCCGCTTATAGATTTATGATCATTGATTATACAATGTAGTCAATTCTAGACAACATTGCCCGTGGCTAAAGCTTGAGATACGCCACTGCCGTTACCTTATGTTGTTGTACGAATTATCAGATGAATATACGGTACGTGATATTTGTAGGTGTTGTTGATCATAAGAACTCGCACGCACATTCTGTGGTGTTTTTGTGACTAGCAGTGTTACTGAATACTGGCTATAGGGAAATGGAATTCGTATGGTGAATGTTTCACATTAACATTATATGAGTTGAGATGGCCATTTTGCTGGATTTGCATTGAAATTAAGTAGTGTAGAAGTTAAAACACCCACAGAGGTCCAAGGCGAAAGTAAAATTTGAGTTGGTTTGGACATCTGCCACAAAATTAGCCCTTAGTGTTTAAGTATCGGCCTCTAAAGCCGATGTCGTCATCTCTTCTTTATCCAAATGTTGAATGAAAGTAGACTTTGTTTACATTTGGCTATACATTAAGCCTACACTAGTCCATTACATATTGCAGCGGAAGGTTTTCCTCTTATTTCCCAAAATTCCTTCATATTGCCTCATCAGCCCCATACTAAAACTTTAGTTTCATTAAAGAGCACTGTTTGTGAGAAACCCAAATGTCAGAATCGTTGATTCGGCAGCAATACTTCATATTTTGCACCACAAGCGGCGTACATTGGACAACTTTCAGAGAAGTGAAACATTCCCTTTAAATGAGTCGATTTATAATATAATTGGGTAATTTTTTACTTCTTTAAAGGGAATATAGCACCTTGGGAAAAGTATGTAGAATGATGGAGAAGAGTGCCCTGATTACGGTCCTGGCATTCATTTTTTGCGAAAAAGTCAGAATTTTTGTTGTAATTGGAAAAAAGTAATATGTACATGTGACGTTCACACCAATTTCTTGCGTCACCAAAGCGAGTTGTTGTCGTCACAAGGAGGCATCGAACGGCAAACTTTGCGCCCGCCCAGTGACAGCTTGCTGTGCCTGCACCGCACGATGGGTGCACCGGTAGGCGTGAAAACGCGACTGGCTGGGTCGACCGCGCTCGCTCGCGCCAGGTAGGAGTGGGGGGCAAACGCATACGTGAAACCACTAGTGTGGCGAAGCGCCTGACCGACCGGTCGGTTGGCGGTCGGGGGCGGGACGCCAAGGTAACTGAAATACTGGGCGGACGGTTCAAAAAGGCCGAAGTGCGGTGGCAATCACAGTGGGTAACTACTGATGGGCGTATGCGAAACGTTCACGGGATTTGTGACGTTGAAATATGACCACTTATGGACCAACGGTTTTGCGTTGATGAACTCAGCAACTAGGGGTCGCTTTGGAGGGAAAAATTTCGGATTTGGGGTTTCTCAGCACACCCGACAATCTGGCTATCTCAGTTAAAAACTAATGTTAAAGGTGCTATATTCCCTTTAACCTTCGTCCCGGTGGGTGGGGTAAATTGATCCCCCCCCTCAGTGGTTGTTTTGCGGGAATAGTAAGAAACGATAGCTGTTTGGGCACCATTTCATTCTGGTGAAGCATTGACCACATATAAGACTATTTAAGGTTAAGACTAACCAGCTCGAGTTAAGACTGTCATAAGACTTACGATTTACAGGGCCGAATTAAATTTATGGAACTCAAGAGGATAGGCTAGGAATATCACTATATCTGTATTGCAGGGGTGGCAAAGTTGCTTTGGGTGGCCCCGACCAAAAATCGCACATAAAAAATTACCCCAGCCAGCTGAGCTAGGCCCTAGGGTTATTTGGGAAGTTCCCTATGCATAAAGCCACGTAGGTAAAGTCGTAGACACTGGACAGACAGATTGTTGGGTGCTTTTTTCAGCGCGGAAATAGAGACGCTGCTATTTTTAGTTATATTTATCGGTGATGGAGGATGCCTACTCTAAAGGCGCGTGAATTGCTGCACGGTAGGTATTAGTTCAGACGGAGTGAGTGAGGCCGCGAAGCGGTCACTTACGTAGTCTTACAGATGGGCCAAAATCCGACTTCGTCTTGCTTGCTTGCTTGCTTGCGCTGCTATTTTTAGTTTATATTATCGGTGGATGGAGGGAGCCTACCTCTAAAGCGCGCGTGAATTGCTGCACGGTAAGATATTTTGGCTGCTTTGCTTGCTTTGCTTTGCTTGCTTTGCTTTGCTTGCTTTGCTATGCTTGCTTTGCTTTGCTTGCTTTGCTTTGCTTGCTTTGCTTTGCTTGCTTTGCTTGCTTGCTTGCTTGCTTGCTTGCTTGCTTGCTTGCTTGCTTGCTTGCTGCTGCTGTTGCTTGCTTGCTTGCTTGCTTGCTTGCTTGCTGCTTGGCTGGGCTTTGCTTGCTTGCTTGCTGCTTGCATCAGCATTGCTTGCTTGCTTGCTTGCTTGCTTGCTTGCTTGCTTGCTTGCTTGCTTGCTTGCTTGCTTGCTTG
>VOPJ01001826.1:0-43807 GCA_014673585.1 Semibalanus balanoides | reverse complement strand
ATATCATGTTTTGACAAATATGACTTTTGATGACGTCATTTGACCTTGAAGATGTTGACCCAAGGTCATCAAAACTTATCAAAATAGAGTTTATTGTCGACCGTAACCACATACCAAGTTCCATGCTTCTAGCTTTTATGGCAGCCGAGATCTGAAGGGTGGCCGAATAAGCCTCCGCCCGACAGATTCGTATACTTTTCATTCCTCCATGAATAGGGTTAGAAGGACAAATTTCGTGACGTTTCGCATACGTCATAAGTAGTTACTCCACTGTGATTTCCACCGCACTCTGTTTTCGCTTTTTTAACCGTCCGCACAATATTTAACTTGCCTTGCGTCCGCCCCGTCCACCACCGAAAGGTATCGACTTGGTCAATTTGGAAATGAATGTCAATTTTCTTTGTCAGTTTTCATTCTATTTCAATTTTGAAAATAATGCAGACAATGGTCTTCAAAAGGCCCAACTGTTGATGGGTAGCCCGAATCGGTAGCTCCAATCTTCTCCACAATATAATCATATGTATTACTAACTAATTAATTTAACTAATTACCAACGGGCAATTTCACTCTGCTGGATATATATTTGTCTTCGGGCTTAGACTGACATTTTGTTAGTCTAAGACCGATTTTCAATACGTTTGAATTTACCCTATTATTTATTGTCACCCTTAATCCAAACTGGTGTATTTTGATGGGAAACGTCCAGATCCTGGTTTATACTGACTTTGGAGCATGTCAGCTTAAACCAGGTTTAACCTGACATGGTGAATTTAACAACTTGGGCTCCCTCCGTCCCTGGTTGTCTCAAAATTGAACTTCTCCCCTATTCGTGCCTTTTATCGCAAATACGGAATCATTTTTCCCTCACATGAAAGCAGGACGCAGCGTTGCAATTCTGGCGCACATGGCGAATGCTTAATACATACAGACTGCGGATAATATTTGTGGTGAGGCGATTGCGCCATTTCTTTGCCCTTCACGTGCCCTTCACCTGCCCTTCACTTGCCTTTTACGCTCCCCCACGAGCTCTAAGCCGTCGATGTCAATGTCTGTCCCCCTGTGTATGTGAGGGGGAGGGTTGTGTGGTGGCTCGGTGCTCGATGTCTGTCCCACTGTTCAGACTATGGCTTTTGGCGCGGAACCATAAGGTAATACAAACCGGTAGTGTAGCCGCCGCCGGCTTACAGCTCAGGCCGCCACCCCAGCAGCGGTCGGCAGCGGGCTTCCGCACTCGACAAACGCAGAAAACGCGCCGCTCAGGTCTGCATCTATTCAGCAGGTGAGGACAGTTTATTAAGCACACACACACAATTTCTTACCAACAACAGCAATACAGCGACCAAGTTCGGCCTCAACAAAACACGATATCCTTAAATTATATAAACCAAATCAGATAATTGAACCAACAAAACTTTCCGATAAACACCACCTTACTCGGTGCGTCTTTCGGCCATTTAAGCCGTGCGGCGGTACCATAACCAAGTGAACCACATCGCGGTTCACCAACACCCAAGCTCGGCCACCACCCAAACCAATTACCAAAACGCCAGCAGGAGCGGCCGACTCCGCCCTCACAATCACTCAGACCGAAGAAAGGGGCCGCGCCCCCCGGGCTGGCCCTGACCTCACATTACCCGCCAGCCGTGCCAGAGTCAGCCGAACCGCGTGGCACTCGTGCCACCATAACATCAAATCAACTCCAAACTATCAAACGTATAATCTCTAACAGCTCCTAATATTTAAATTTTTCGATACAAAAATATCTAAAAACAAATTGATACACGTAACATAATAATCAATAACATCGGAAAGTAACGGGCACTCCTCACCGCCCACATCTAGCGGACGGCCAATCCAACATACATGTGCCGCCGACCAAGCACCAGATGGCAACACCAGATCGCAGCTCAGTCAGAACGGCGCTTCAGGTAGTGACTTTCAGCAAACTGTACACATGTGCTGGAAACGACAGATTAATTCCAAGAACGGATTGAATCACGGATTTTGCTTCCCCTTCATCGCCTTAAGCAAGTGATACAAGCCTACCAGTTTAATATGAAAAAATATGAATGACAAAGCATAGCGCATCAAATAAACGTTATGACATCTAGGCAAAGTATCTAAGTATTAGTAAGTATGCCATCGCCCATCACGGGCGGCCGTCATGAATGTAGTGCTGTGCACAATCAGGACCAACAATATGGAGTCAGAAAAAAGAAAATGTTTTGCCGATACATTGCTTTGGGGCAAGTTAGAGCAAGAGCATACATGATTATTAATTCTCAGCATTCATTTAAGCTGTTTTTTTATAAATCCTCCAGAGGTGGCACTATCCCTTTAAGCTATAAGGTTAAACCTCGCCCTGGTGGGAAAGTCATTTTGACCACCCTCTGAGGTTTTTCCAGAATAGCGGAGAAAATGGCGCCGCGCAGCGCCGCCAAATTTTGCATAGCTGTGTCGCAACATCAATTTTCCCAACACTTTGATCAAAAAAATTTGACTTAAGGTCTTCTCAAGGTCAGTTCACCAGGTTACGTCAAGTGACCTTGCCTTCCAAAATGTTTGTGATCGTGCCAAAGACACAGTTTTTGTCAGAAACATTTGAAACTTGCAGGATTTCATAAGATCATAAGTACCTACAATCAGTATTCTCGGATTTTTTGTATCGATGACCTAAGGGCAGGCCAATTTCTTGACCTCCCCATTATAAGTGAACGAGAAAATAAACAAATGCTTCCTCTTCAGAGAATATGCATTGGATCAGGCTGATTCTTTCAGAATCATGTTATTTTAGCTCATTCTGGATTAGCAATGTGCAATTGTTACTGAGTGATATTTACAAGGTCATCTGAGGTCATCTGAGGTCATCAGCAAAGACTGCTAATACCTCTTTATAGCATAAAGATAGAGACAAGCGAACGCCACCACTGTTTTCGTCTTGAATGGCCGCATTGCCCCATATGCAATATGACCTACCTGAGTCACCAAATGACCTTGACCTGAGGTCAAATTTTGAAATTGTCCTCTACAGGTGATCATATGCTTGTTTCAAAGCGCCCCGATGAGAAAAACACGATGGTGTTAAAATAATTGCTCCATCATTTTTATATAACAAGCTATTTAGGAAAACATGTTTCATCAAACATGGCATTTTTGACATTTGATGACCTCTGGAGCCTAATCCATTGATCTGAGATCAATTTTGAGACATCTGGTGCGATTGCAAATTTGATAAGCTGTTGATTGTTTTTTTTTTTCGTTTGTTTGTTCAGACGGAGTGAGTGAGACCGCGAAGCGGTCTAACGAACGTATAGTCTTACAGATGGGCCAAAATCCGTCTTCATCTTGCATCCTTGCTTGCTTGATTGATTTATTGCTTGAGTGTGTGGGTTTCAGGGATAACTCCCGTTTCACTGCACTGATTATTCAAAAGTATACACTGATAATTTACTGATAATTTGTTCGTTAAAATAAACCACAGGTATAGGCTAACGTCAAAATATTTAACCACAACTGAAGAAACTCTCACCATCCATAGATAAACAAAAACTGAATATCGGTTGCAGGATAATCACGTGATTTGACTTCGAATTCACCTCCGCAGGTGAGAACCAGAAATAAAAATAACAGAATGCCCCAGAAAGGTGCAGTTAAGTATTGTTTTACTATTGCATCAAACAACAATGCTTATCAGTTGCCGGACACAAATGAAATAACTCGCTCCGTCTGCTTCATGCCATGCATGCCTTACTAGTAGTTCACGAGATACATGGGGTTGTTTGAAGCGAAGTCTAAAAACTATGAAATTTGACCTTTGATTACCTCTGGCGACCTCAATATTGACCTGAGCTAAAAATGGTCTCTGTAACTTCGATGGTACATGTTAAGAGCTTTCGAACGCTTTTTCTGCGTCTTTCTATCCCTTTTCGTTTTCGAGTTAGAGGGAGTCATTTTGACCCCCTCCCCACACCATGACGAAGTTGTCTCCAAGGCCCACCAGGGCGCGTGTTAAGATAACTCAGTTACTTAAATGTTTAAATAAATATATATAAAACTAGCAAGTACAAATGTAATGATTATCTCATAACTGCTTACACGAGCAGCATAATATTGTCAGTGGCTAGGGTTTTCACTGCTTGATCCAGTTGCACCGTTTCTACTGCATGCTGTCCACACGCAGGCTTTTCGACAAAGCGGCTTGATTTTGACAAGAGTGCGCGAATTACGGGTATAGCTTTGAACCGATATTCGGCTGTGAAGTCCCTTATCCCGCCACTGCAGGGGGAGGGTGATTTTCCGCCCCCCTCAGGTTTTCAGGAGTAGCGGAAAAACGGCGGCGCGCAGCGCCGTCAAATTTTGTACACCTGTTTGGGCATAAATTACCCACACTTTGAAAAACAAATTACTTCAGGTCATCTGAGGTCAGGTCACAAGCCCCATGTCAAGTGAACCTCACCTTCAAAAATGTTTTGCGTTCCGTTGCCAAAGCCCCACATGTCTTTTTTTCAAAGTTCTTTGAAACTTGCAGGATTCCATAAGAATATTCAGTACCTAACAATTCGTTTTCTGGATTTTTTCGTATCGGTGGGACCAAAGGTCAATTTCCTGACCTCCCCATTATAAGTGAATGGGATAATAAACAAATGCTTCCCTTTCAGAAAATATGCATTGAATCAGGATAATTCTTTCATAATCATGTTATTTTAGCTCATTCTAAATGATCAAGGTGCAATGTTGCTTAGTGATTTCTACAAGGTCATTTGAGGTCATCTGAGGTCATCAGCAATGATTTGCTAATAACTCTTGATTAGAAAAGAGATAGAGACGATTAGATACCACCAATGTGTTTGTCTCGTCATGGGCCGCGTTGCCCCATATGCAACATACTCCTGGGTCACCAAATGACCTTGACCTGAGGGGCAAATGTTAAGTTGACCTTACCAGTCACCGTATAATGTTTTCCAAAGTCATCAATGAGACAAACACGATGGCGTAAAATGTTTTCCCTTCCTTCTTAGGTGACATGCTATTCACGAAAAACTTGTTTTCCTAAAAAACAGTTTTTTACCTTTCATGCCTCTTGAGCGCTAAACATTGATCATGAAGCTTCAATTTTGAGGACAGGGATGCCGATTGAAAAATTTCAATAGCTATCGATTGCCTCTCTAAAATTGTTTGCTCCTAGCTATCATAGTTTCGAGAAAAATCGGGAGGTTTCTGGGGAAGAGTCCTTAAAGAGACCTAAAAAACCGAAAATCTGACCTTTGGTGACCACTGTGATCCTCAATTGTGACCTGATCCAAAAAAGACTGAAATACTTTCGATAGAGCTTGACCATAGAGCTATCCAAAAATGCCGTTTTCTGCTTGTTGCATACGTTACGTTTAGTTTTGGAGATCTCACGGGGGGGGGCGGAAATCACCCCCCTGCAGTTCGTGTTCGGCGCGAACCCCCTGCAGTGCGCAGGTTATGACAAAACAAACAAACAGACAAACAATGACCAAACAGAGTATGCTGCAAGTGATTTCTCGACATTACTTCTAGCATTGTCATTTCAATCAAAATCTCATTATAAAAGCGATTCATTTATTTTCAACGCTGCTGAAGACAACTAATGTTGTGCCTGTATATTTTGATTTTGACATATACAGGAACTACATCCGATAAATACGAATAACACAATGATGATACATGATAAAGATAATATATAAAACCGGAAAATGCGCTGCAGGAGGACGCAGATGGAGTGGTACACAACGGGACCGGTCTGGGCGATTCGCACTGGTCTGACATTGAGGTAGGCAGTGAAGGTGAGGGCCGCGCCCCTCTCCGGAGGCTCACCAGCCCCCCCCTCCTCAGCTACCTCCTCAGGTATCACAGACGGCGCTCAGAGGTGACCTTGGCTGCAGGCAGACTATCCAAGCTGCGCAACTTCCGCAAATAAAGTCCCAATGTTGGGTAACATAGGATTAAATCGAAGATAGCATAGTGTTTGGAAATTAAACAAACTTGTCTTTTCTAAATGTGTCATTGTCGCAATCAAGCTGGTTCTTAGACTTGGCGGCTTAAAAAGTAATGATGCTGGAAGTGCATCAGGTCAAATTGAGTTGAGGCTGACCGAAAACTAGTTGCAATATCAAGACTTTGTGTTTAAAATAGAATAGTGGACACGATACGATAAAATCGCAAAGGTACCTGTTGATAAGAAATGTATCGTAGCGCGAACAATGTTATAAATGCTTAAAATATATAATTAAATTAGTTTTCACTCATCTTCAACTTTAAAATAGCATAGTCTTTAACAATGTCACTCCCTTCATAAAAATATGTTTTTCAGCGCATGTATCAATTAAATATTGAATGGGCATCTACCAAACCTTTGTTGACTCTCACCTTGAATAGGCTGCATTCAATTGCGCTGTGAGCCGGTACTGCAAATTCGACATAAAGCGCAGCTTTGAGCTTCAGGGCAAGCAGGGCATGGTCATGGCAGGCCATGCCCTATTCACCACTGCCGGATGTGAGTCACTCACAGTGGGTATACGCACTGATATACGTGTAAGCTTGCTAGGGGCGGCGACAGCGTGAGGGACATTGGGGACGTGTCAACCAATAACACGAGATCGTGGGGTACGGTCCCTCACTATCCAGGTGACTACTGACATTTCTACTGACGTAGGGAAAATTCCCTCACTATTCAGGCGACTACAAGGACTACTACTGACATGGGGTATGAACCACCTACTGCCCATAGGAGACTACTGGGGTTACTTCTGACTTGTTGCTAGTGAGCAAGCCTGTGCTACTCCTCTACGCCATCATGTCAGTGTGTATTGAACAACACTTTGAGATTCTGTCTCGCAGGCTCTGCCACAAATCACTATAGTCGTGACGTCACAAACAAAAACAATAATTATAGTTAAAATTACGAAAGGTTTAATGGTAAATTCGAAACAAAATGTGGTCTAGGCTGAAATTGAAAGAATAATGATTATTGGTATACAACAAATTGAATTGTATTAAGCATACGAACTCTTACATCTGCCTCCTCAACTCTATATTTAGATTGCCAGACCTAATACAATTTTTGTTCGAGGGTGAGATGCAATAAAAAAACTGCACCTGTCGCTGAAGGTCACCAAATGGGAAAACAAATGTGCTGCAGTGTTAATTGGAACACGATAGGTAGACACAACAATAACAGTAAGGCTTTTGCTGTTTTTTGGGATATCCACATTATCTCTAGGTGGAAATTGTGTACGTCTCTAATGGGCGTTGTATTTAGCATACATTCAAGAGAATCGCAAGCCAATTTCGCCACTGGCGGATCCAGGACGGTGGTTTGGGGGCCAAATCCCCAAAAGTCTTTCGCAGTCGCAATTCCGAAAACTCATCGAATTTCGCTTGCGTATGCATTAGCCGTTTTCACGAAAGACTTATTTTTACCCGGTAGTACCCGGTAGTACCCGGTAGTACCCGGTTGTGCCCGGTTGTGCCCGGTTGTGCCCGGTTGTGCCCGGTTGTGCCCGGTTGTACCCGGTTGTGCCCGTAGTGGCCCTGGTAGTGCCCGGTTGTGCCCGGTTGGTGCCCGTGTGCCCGGTCAACGTCCAGTGCCCGGTGGCCCGGTTGTGCCCGGTTTGTACCCGGTAGTACCCGGTTGTGCCCGGTTGTGCCCGGTTGTGCCCGGTTGTGCCCGGTTGTGCCCGGTTGTACCCGGTTGTGCCCGGTTGGCCCGGTTTTGCCCGGTAGTTGCCCGGTTTGTGCCGGTTGTGCCCGGTTGTGCCGTTGTGCCCGGTTGTGCCGGTTGTGCCGGTTGTGTCTGTGGCGGTTGTGCCGGTTGTGGTGGTTGTGGCGGTTGTGGTGGTTGTGGCGGTTGTGGCGGTTGTGGCAGCTGTGGCGGCTGTGGCGGCTGTGGCGGCTGTGGCGGCTGTGGCGGCTGTGGCGGCTGTGGCGGCTGTGGCGGCTGTGGCGGTTGTAGCGTCTGTGGCGGTTGTGGCGGCTGTGGCGATTGTGTCGGCTGTGGCGATTGTGGTGTCTGTGGTGGCTGTGGTGACTGTGGCGTCTGTGGCGTCTCTGGCGGTTGTGGCGGCTGTGGCGGTTGTGGCGTCTGTGGCAGCTGTGGCGGCTGTGGCGGCTGTGGCGGCTGTGGCGGCTGTGGCGGCTGTGGCGGTTGTAGCGTCTGTGGCGGTTGTGGCGGTTGTGGCGATTGTGGCGTCTGTGGCGATTGTGGCGATTGTAGCGGCTGCGGTCGCCCGGAGCAGTGCACCGCTACCTTCCTCTGGTAAACAGAGACTGCGGCCCACAGTAGGACAGGTCGTGTCTAAACAGGCGCCAGGAACACGTGTTTACCGGAAACGGCGCCGGCTTCCGATGGCACCGGTGATGACGGATCGCCTCAGGCTGCTGACCAACATCAGTCACTGCCGACAGCGAACACGGCCGCTGAGAAATTTGAATCTGCAACCGCTACTGTGCTCTCAGAGTGCCGGGCAGCGGCTGCAAACAATGCAAATAGTGCGGAGCCTGTTTACAGCACCCCAGCGGCATGTTTACGTCATATTATGTTTCAGGTTGTGTGTCATGGGTTGAGTCATGGGTCTGGTGTTGAAAGCCACGCCGGTGTTGCGGTAGATATGTGTGTCCTCCAGGTTGAAGTTATTTGTCAGCTTTCATCATGGGTGCGGTAGAATGACAAGTTTATTCTACGTCTCGTCGTCCTTTGAATATGGGTAAATTCTGCCGTTTTTTATCTCTCGCGATTTTGTTATAACGTCAGATAAGAAGCCCAAGTAGGTATTTATACATTAATTATGGATATGGTATGGCATGAACCATTGCGTATCTTATTTCATGTCTTATTCTCTAACATTCAGGTACTATATTTTTAGTTTTTAGTTTCTTTACAATTACCTTCAGAAACAGGGGGAAGCCGGTCATGGTGGGCCCTCCCCCCAAAAGTAATCCATGAATATGAGAAACTCTACAGATTTCGGCCACTTTATTTTGTGAGGGCCCTCTTATTAATATTTTGTATGCATTTTATCTTTTGATGAGCTAGATTAGACTGCAGGACCTTCAGGACCCTTAGAGAGGCCCCTGAACCAGGCAGGTGGTCAGGATGTCGTCCGGGGAGGGGGTGGCGCCTCAAAAAGGTCCTTCCCGAGCGTTGAAAGAGCTAAACAAAACGGATGAAACGGCACGTTACCAAGGATGAAGAATGCAGTATAACAGGTACTTTAAGGAGCTTGAGTTAGTCATCTGCCATATCGAATTAGGGACCAGCGACACCAATGTGAAATCAGCTATACCAACTTCGAATATTGGTTTAGGCTCAATACCTGGAAATTCTTAAATCTATTGCGCCGGTTAGTGGCACGGCACGGAAAATTGTATGCTCTGGATATGCATTTCTCATTCAGTGCGTTCGGCGTCGCATTTGCCGTATTGGTGTGGACCTCTGAAATTATATATGCGCTTTAAAAGTTGCGCTAAAAAGTGCTAATAGCGACTATTTTGGCCTAATATATAGGAAAGATAATATAATACAAATTGCGAGGAAATGGCGCTTTTAACTCGGATATCATACATTTGTAGTAAATTTGCACCACGGGGCGGCGCAAAATTGTTGAGTTCTATTCCCTGGAAACTGCATGCTTGCTGTTGAAAGCGCCCAGAGGGTCCCCTTAGATCGTCGGTAGGGTTCCTCCAAACTTTCAAACGTCCTTCCAACCTGTACAGGGACTCATGACTGGATCCGCAGCAAGACATGATGCCAGAGGTGGGTGATACAGATTAAGTACAAAGAGGCTTACCCACAATAACACACTTTGTTCTGATCAGGGCCACCTCTATCTGCCACTAAGAACCTTTTGAACTTTCCATGGAGCCCGTCTTGGTATGGTCCAGGGGCCCGTCCAAGCTTATAAGGGCCCTTAACCCTATTAGTGGCAGGCTCCCGGGCTACCCCTATTAGTGCAGGGGGGGGGCATATTCGGCCCCCCGGAGATCTCGACGATCTACTCGTCCGATTTTCACCAAATCAAACGGTGGTCGATTCACCTTTAACATGATCTACATTTCTTTTAAAAAATCATACATTTTTAAAGTAGAGGGGCAACGGGGCCAAAAGTAAAAAAATAGAGGTATTTTACTTGATCAAACACAGCTGCCATTGCTTTATCTCAACCGATGTTAATTCAATTCAACCCAGTAATCGATAGATATTGATAGGAATTGATATGTGATGACGGTTTTAAAAAATTCAAAAATCATAGGGTTGTGGAGGTTCACTAAATGGGCGAAGTTAAAGCGGTAATTGAAACGTTTTTTTGAGGCTTTTCTGAATATATGCCAATAGTTCGTTTATTGTCATCATTACAAAAATAGTTAATTAAGCATATTTTTGTTTACCATAGGCTGTGCCAGGTTAACGAAAAAAGGGAGGCCAAATATACAAAATATTATCCGCAGTCATGCTTCTACCACAGAAATAAATCAGTACTGGTCATAGATAGTTCCTTTTGAATGCTGCCAAAACCATTCATAGGCGTATCCAGGATCCATTTGGGGAGTGAAACCTTTTTATGGGAATAATCCCGCCTAATATAATACTAACTAGTCAACAATAACTAGTTTGCTTTTCAATTTTCAATTCACATAAGTTGCCCGCTTGTTTACCCTACCTGGGCTCGCCTATTCTCTTCAAATGTTTCAAAAAAACCCCCTGGTGTTTTTTCATCGGAAAACTGCAGTATGTTATATCCTTGTAGGCCCATGCATCAAAGTTTCCTTGCAATAATTGACCCCTTTTTTCGATTCCTGAGCGCGCCTCTGCCAATGAAATGTTTTATTTCCTCCCTGGACTCATATGTCCAGTCATCATTTCTCAACTATCAGTTTATTTGTCCGTAATCGCTGGTATATCGTGTGTCACAGCAAGTTTACCCCCTTTTCTGTGCCTGGACACGCCCTTGAACTAAGACGTAATAAAATTATGCCAAAATTAGAAGCGGAAAAAACATCTTCAGCATCTTTATAGCCTATAAATCCACAGTTTATATTGCTTTATGACTGCAGCTAGCGTTTCATACTTTGGAATCCCCCCTTCAAGTACCTGAAAACCGCTCTGCGTTAAAAAAATAAAATATATCATGAACATCAGACTAATTTGAACTTGTTTAAATCACCGTAAACCTATGCAACTCCTTCATACTGTGAGGCAAGTGAGGAAGAATCGTGAAATCGCATTCCCGTATTATCCGAAATTGTCGCCGAAAAATCCTCCCAAAAACTGGCCTGGAACCGCCTTTGTTCAAGTCAGAAACTTCCAAAATTTTGACTCCAGATTGTTGAAAATTCAATTTTAGGAAAAGTCCGAAAGTTTCATAAGCCTAACGTAGCCGTTTTGAAGATATCTAAGAAAAACATGAGGGTGGGCAAATTTATTTGGCCCCCTGCCACTAATAGCGGTTAAGACCTGGTAGGGGACTGTGCTGGCTGCTTTGTCACCTTGTCGACATGCTCAGAGGGCGCCCTCCGACCTGCCCTGGGGCCCTTCTGTGCTGACTAGGGGCTATTTGGCATGTTCAGGGGCCCTTCTGACCCACCCAGGGCTCTTTTGGTCTTGTCAGGGGCCCCTCTGACCTGCACAGGGGCCCTTTGAACTTCCCAGGGGCCCTCCAGCCTGCTCAGGGGCCTACGGTTCTGCAAGGGACTGCGCTGGTTGCTTTGTCGAACATACTCAATGGGCCCCAGGGCAGGCTCGAGAGGCTCCTGAACAGACTCTAATCATAATGGGCCTCTGAACATGCTCGAGAGGCCCCTGGGCAGTTTTGTGGGTCTCTTGGAGTGCTCAATGTGCCCCTGGACATGCGCGAGAGGCCCCTGGATTTGGGGCCCCTAAGATGGCTCAATGGGCCCCTTGACATGACCCAGAGGCCCCGGCCCCTGGGTTGGCTTCAAAAGCCCTTCAATGTCTCTGAGCGCCCTTTGCATGCACCAGAGTGACCTTTTGCCTGATTTGAGGGCTCCTCTGTGGCCTTTTGGAAGCCATTCAGCTAATGCAAAGAGTATCTGGGCCATTATCGATGGGCCCCTTGTGACCCGTAAGGGGGAGCAATTGCCCCTTCCCCCTGGCTGCGCCTCGGGTTACTGCAATTGCATGTCATTCCAGTGTCATGTAACTTATTGGTAAATGAAATAAATATTTTTAAAATGTCAACTAATCTAATGTTATTTATGTTTGTTTGCAGGTTATTCCAATTGATCGGGTTGCTCTTCTTGTTCCTTATCTGCGTCCATGGCAGACGGAAATATCCGCAAAAGGTAAGTTTATTTGATGATGCATTATCAGTGACACAGATAACATGATACACATATAACATGATACACAGATAACACAGATAGCATGATATAGGTTGCATGTTATCTGTAGTCAGTGATAATGTGAAGCGTGATATGCATTATGTGCGAATTGTTGCATCCATATTTAATATTTTTATTCAAAGTAAGCGCGGACGCATAAGAGGCAACCATATTATAGTGACATTTCGACGCAATCTCAAGCGTGCTAGTGTCCCGTGTGGTATGGCTAGTGTTAAAATAATGGTTTGGTTAGTTTAAAAAGATATTGAATCACTCACCCACGGATCAAGAGCGGCATAAAGTTGGTTTGGAGGGACAATTTCTTGCCGACAATGCAAAAGAAGCACTTCTCGCATAGTATATGCCATTTTAATCTGGTACTATTTATTTATTTGTATCGTTCCAAAAGCGACATTCGATTTATAAATCACGATTTTATATGCGTTTTAGTTGTATGGATGTATTACGGAGAATAACGTTCTCATTTCGGTCTTGGTGATGCGCCGATGCGGTCGATTGTTTGCAAAGCACACTTGCCGTCTGGGGACGTTCATGATTTATGGAGCCGCTGTCTGCACGGCAGAACGGCAACTATTCGTGTTGCGTGTTGCGTTTGCCTATTGTCTTCCCCTTCACAACATACCATGATCAATGATTGATGTTCTAGATCTGTTCCCCGCGAACATTACCTACATAAACGGCATCCTAAAAAGTTTCATTTGTATCAGTTGAGCTATGATCCTCCGCGGATAGTCAGTACCTTTATTCACTGTTACGATCATTGTTCATAATGGCTTGTTGTTCTGATTGGATGTGACAACTAACAATTTCACAGGGGAGTGTCCAAAATAAATGCCAATATTTTATAGCTCTTTCCTTTGAGGAAAGCGTGGCAACCAGGCCTGATGAGAAACCTTTAGATGAGAGCACACTAAAAATTGCCCATCAATGACATGAACCTTTGATTCTCAAACCCAACAAGATGATCAGTGATACAACCATGGGAACGGTTAGCCTCTTTAAAGTAATTATCACCCATTAAGCGTGCATGTGGGAAACACCGGGACACATAGTGTGTTGATCTCAGAAAGGTACGCGTCTCGGTCCAGTAAGCCATCCGCATTGTGTGCCGTAACACTACATGCTGATTAATTAGGTATAATTTCGACATCTTCACCTGAACCGGTTTATTGCAGAACCGAAACGAAGCTGCGAAAAATTATAAGCTACCCTTGTAAATTGTGATGGAGGTAAATGTCATCTTCAGGGAAGCGACTATATACCTCCAGCTGTTTTGGTACTGAATCGGAGTAATAAGTTCTGACAAAGTTGAAATGTTTGAGCCTTGTAGAATCCGTCTATGCACCGTATTCGTATCTGCTGTTCCGCTCCTGCCCGGCTCGGGGGCGACAAGTGTTGGGTAAGCGCGGTCGGTACGCTGCGGCGCATTCCATCGGCGGCTGCGGCAGGAATTTCCAGGCTGGCCCGCCAACGGGCTGCTCAGATGTGAGGCACGAGATGTTATATTGAGCGATGACAGCAGCGTTTGTAATCAAGCATGACCTATTTGAAAGTGCAGCCGCCTGGCAAACAGGTACGGCCGTAAACGGCCGCCGGCAGTCGGGCCGCCGCCGGCGGAACACAGGCAGACTTGGAGCCGGGGTGCCATGGGCGAGCACCGGGGAGCTGTATTCTAAACGGGCGAAAACTCGGCGCACACTTTTATGTGCTGCAATTAGCCGAGCTATTAACAGACTGGGATGTGCCAAGCTGACGTCACGGCTGCCGGAAACAGTGCAGGGCGAATTCCTGGCTAATGGTGTGATTAAACGTTGTTCTGATCGACCGATTGAAGATCATTCAGGCTGTGGTATTTTTGGCTTTAGAATTTGCACTTTCCACTGTAAAACTCCGATTGTTAAGTGCTGCTTTCACACAATGTATATGTAACTATATACTCAATGCTGCATGTCAAAATGCTCCCCATAATATATCTCACTCAACCATGTCCTTGGAGCACAAAGTGTTTTCTGATATTTAATCACATCATTTGTCAATGATGTGATTAAATATCAGAAAACACTTTCAACATTTGCCTTTAACATTGTCCTTCAAAGGAAAGTATCGCCGCTGTGACCAGCCCGTCTCTGCCTGGGTCCAGTGACGCTCTGCTGTATCCCTCCCTGTGACCAGCAGCCCGTCTCTGCCTGGGTCCAGTGACGCTCTGCTGTATCCCTCCCTGTGACCAGCCCGTCTCTTCGCCTGTGTCTCATGTCGACACGCTCGCTTGACAAACCCTCCCTGTGACCAGCCCGTCTCTGCCTGGGTCCAGTGACGCTCTGCTGTATCCCTCCCTGTGTTCAGGTGCACGCTATGCCGCCATGGTGCCGAGCAGGCCCTCTCACTCTGCCTGTGTCTAGTGACACTGCTCTGTATCTCTCTACCCCTGCCATCAGGTGCACGCCATGGTGCAGGAGCAGCTGGCGCGGCGCCGGTACGGCTCCGAGGTGGGTCAGTGGTCCGGCTGGGGCGTCTGGTCGCCCTGCTCCCGCTCGTGCGGCGGCGGCATCCGCACACAGATCCGACTCTGCTTCCAGAGCAGAGCTGCTGCCAGCAGTACGGCCAGGTGAGACGCCAGGTCCTGTGCTGTGACGTAGACAATGCTCCTCTAGAAAACGCAATGGAGAGAACGAATGGTTGGAACTTAATAGTAATGTATCATACACTGGTGCTCATACTGATGATGGATGAAATGATTGAATGAATTAAATAATTAATGAATGGGATAAATACATGCAATGAATGAATAAAATGAATAAATTAAATGCATAAATTAAATGAATAAATTGAATGAATGAAATGAATGAAATGAATGGCATAAATACATGCAATGAATGAATAAAATGAATAAATTAAATGAATAAATTGAATGAATGAAATGAATGAAATGAATGAAATGAATGAAATGAATGGAATGAATGAATGAAATGAATGAAATGAATGAAATGAATGAAATGAATGAAATGATGAAAATGATGAAATGATGAAAAATGAATGTGATAAATTAATTAATGAATGAATGAATGAAAGTGAATAAAGTCAACTAAAATCGAGAATTAATTAAATTAATACAGGAAATACATTGATGAAGCGAATGAAGGAAATATATGAATGAAATGAATGGATGAAATGAATGGACGAAGTGCATTAATACATTATTAATATGTTAATGAGGACTATGGTGATGCCGATGATGTTGACGTTTGGTCTCGTCACTTTGCTGTCTGTGTTTCAGTGGGGAGCAGCAGCAGGGGCGGGCTGCCAGGCGCAGACTACGTGCCGCCCAGTGCATAGGCAGTGATAAGCGCTTCCACGTGTGTAACGAACAGGTGAGAAGCCACTGCGGGGCAAGACAGCACAAACATGGTATTACATTAATTTAGGGTGGGGTGATAAATCGATTTTTTATAGATTTTTCCACAAAATGAGCCACATAATCTTTGCAAAAAAAACATGAAGATCTGAAGTTTTGAGCTCTCTAGCCAATTTTAGTGAGCCTTGGATCGAAGTTTTATGCAACCGAGCTTAAAATCTGCAACTGGCCACCAATGTAGAAAGGAGTCCAGCTAGCCAATAAACACTGGCAGTTAAATGTTCACATTTCCACATTGTATTGGCATTCAATATACAGTACAACAGCAACGGCACCAGGTGTCGAATTTGTATTTTTTTTTGGGGGGGGGCAAATTATTTCAAATTTTGAAACATTAGGCTAAGGCGATTGCATGGTAAGAATGGAGTTTAAAAATATATAAAGGTAGAATTAGGGCCCCCAATATTTTCATAAAAATTGACACCGCGTGTACAACAAGGCAATATCAACTCATCTCAGATGGCCAGGTGTCTCCAGCGGACTCGAGAACCCTCCTTAGTCTGAATCTGCCTGTCCCCCGATTGCCCAGCAGCCCTTCAGGCATTCATCGAATTTGGCCGTCTTGTCCTCGCTGCTTTTCAGGGTCAGGGTCTCCCATCGTAACAGTGTACGTCTTGGGGAGGAGGATGGTGGGTATCCCGCGCGTACTGAATCTCCAGTTTGAGTATCTTCTGTTTCTCCTTCTCATCTGTGGAGTGGTCAGAAAAGCTCTCCACCTGCTATACGCTGAGGTGAACGTGCTGCCGCATCCTCCTTCAGGTCCTCCACCATGCCGAGTTTCCTTCCGTTCCTGCATCACATCAAGGTCCATCTCCCTGTTGTCATCGGAGCCCTTCTTTCATCTTTCCTTCATCTGCTTGGACCAGAGCAGCTCAAGCTTCCCTCTGTCCTTAGCACCTGCCTGTAGGACTGAAGTTGCTGGTGGCGCCCGCCTGGCACCGCTGGAGGATGTGCTACCGTAACTTCCTTGCTCAACTTGGCAGACTTGTGCAGCCGATAGCTTTCAAGCCCCTGATTCCTCTCCCCCGCCTTTCAAGCCCTTCAAGCCGACCGAGAGCCCCCTAAAGTCGACCAAGGACCTCAGGCCCGACTGAAGGCCCTGCCCAAGCCGATCGGGGCTCCGCCAAGCCGACGTAGGCCCTCAGGCCAACCAAGTGCCCCTCAAGCTGACCAAAAAACCCTCAGGGCCAAAACAAGAAGCATTCCATGAGCATTCAATGAACATGTTGATCAATTCCAAGCTCTGATCCGTTCCGCGCAACGTTTGTTAGCTTCAAAGCAAGTGTGAGAAAATATGTTAGAGAAAAGCCTGTCTGATATTGTTATGGTTGTTATGTGATTTTAGTATTTTAGCGTGTGTTTATTTTTACTGTTTAATTTTAGCGTGTTTTGATTTATATTGTTTTTTAATGTGTGTGTGTGTTTATTTGTATTGTGTATTGCTTGTGTGTGTAAATTGTATGTATATTTTCGTGTGTGTTTGATATGTCGTGTTCCCTGACTTCACTATTAGTGGGTTAATTGAGCTGTGGTGAATCGCAATAAATAAATAATAATAAATAATAAGACCCTCCCCAGGCCGACTGGGCCCGCTCAAGCCAACCAAGGGCCCAACCGCCCAAGTGCCCTCGCAAAGCGAACCGTGGGCATCTCAGGCAGAGCGAAGCCTTCAGGCCCGATCGAGAAGCCCTCAGGTGAATAATGGCCTCCTCAGGCCGGCTGAGGACCATTCTCAGAAAGCCCGAGGGTCCCCAAATGCTCACCGATTTTTTTTCAGGCTGACTGAGGGCTCCCAGAAAACTGAGGGCCTCCTTAGACCGATGAGACCTTGCGGCCCTCCTGCTCAACCGAGGGCCTCTCAAGCTGACTGAGGGCCCTTCAGGCATCAAAGCCGACCGAGGGTTCCCCTCAGGCCGACCGAGGGCCCCCTCAAGAAGGCCATCTCATACCGAACCGAAGGGCTCCTCAGTCCTGACTGTGGGCCCCTCAGGCCGGAGGAGGGGACGTAATTAGTCGATCCACTGAGGGCCTCGGTTGAAACGATGGCTTTCCAAGCCAACGAGGGCCTTCAGACCGCACGAGGGTCATATCTGTCCGACCAAGGGCCCCTTCAGGCGACTGTGGACCCCCAGACAGATAGAATCTGGGCCCTCTAAAGCTGACTGTAAGCCCCCTCAGGCTGGCCGAAGGCCATGTTACGCTGACCAAGGGCCATCAGAGGACGACCGAGGACTTTTCAGGCCGACCGAGGGCCTCTCAGACCGACTGAAGGCCCCCTCAGGCAACTGTAGGACCCCTCAGGCCGACTGTGGGCCCCCAGGCCGAATTTGGGCCCTCTCTGGCACGACCGAGGGCCACCATAGGACGACCGGAGCCCCTCAGTCTGTTTTCTAGTCGACATGGGAGTCCTTGTAGGCCAACGAGGCCCTCAAGACCGACCGAGTGTCATATAAGCCAACCGAGGGCCTCTCAGGTTGACTGTGGGCCTTGACCTAACGTGGGCCTCAGAATTGATATGGGCCTTCAGAACTAACTAGTAAAACCTTGGCTAATCAGGGCGACTGTGAGACTAGGCCGACTCTGGACCCTCTAGACCGGCCTTATTTCAGGCCAGGCCCAGGGGCCTCTCAAGAGCCGAAACGCCCGAGTCCGCCGCCGATTCAGACACCAGCCGCCACAACGAACAGCAACAATAGATCAACTCTCAGTCGATCATACACACATGACTCACAGCGACATTCAAACCACAATGCCATTCGTGTATGATGCGGAAATCAAAACTGCTGTACGAGACGGTTAGTTGCTATAAGGCGTAAGGAGCCGGGGGGGGGAGGGTGGGCAACTGCCCCAACATTTTTCGGAATTTTAGCCAATTACCCTATGGACGTTGCATGGAAAGAATCGACTTCAAATGCCTTTTGCCCCCCCCCCAACTTTATGAGTTCCTAACGCCCTGATTAGTTGTCCCTGTAGTCCTTTGGTGCACTGAAGGACAAAAAGCGCAAAAACTTCAAGCATGGTGCCACAGTTTTAAATTCACTTTAGAACAAATGTTATTAAGAGTTTTCCTTCTTAAATGTTGTCAAAGAATCAAGAATCTCATTTTGGGGTGAAAGCTAGTCCGACTTTTGTCAATTTGACCATCATTAATCACCCTTGATTATATACGCAACTGTTTAATCTGGTTTTAATGCAACAGTTTTTGTAATGCAACTGTTATATGTGGGTGGTAAACTATATGCATGTCTTGAACCCGCTAAGGGTTATGTGCTAAGAAACGAATGGTAAACCAGCCAGAAAAATGACCGGAAATGAAGCCTTATTGTCAATCCTAGAGATGACATCTATAACTCAGAGGACATATGAATCAGTTATTGACATCAGCGGACCTCTTCTACAGAGCTGCCCGGACAGGACGTCCGATATCCGGGCTGAGCAGTGTACCAGCTTCAACGAAAAACCCTACAACAGCAAGCTCTACCGCTGGCGTCCCCACTATAGCAGTGAGTTCACGTCAGAGCTCATCAGTCATCAGTAACCAATAAACCACACGATGCGTCCCCTATACAGCAGTGAGTTTAAATCAGGTCTCACCACTAAGTAGTAAGTACTAGCCAATTACCCGTCCCCGTGCCCGCAACGGTAGTACTGCCACGACTGTCACATCCTCATCGACTCAATCTAGAAGTAGCCGTCGCGATGCCCCCTTCCCATGGGCCAGGCCTGCCTGTGCGACCCGATCCCTGGCCGGCAGACGGTCGCCGGCCGCGCCTCAGACGAGGTCGGCCCGCCGCCGTCCTCCGTCCGACCTGTTGATTGACATGTTTGACCTCCCCGTGTTAGCGTCAGTCGGCAGAGGCCAGGCTGCCAGCCCGCCAGGCTGCCCGGCCGCCCGGCCGATCGCTGCCGTTCACCGGTCATAATGTGCCGCCTGATTCGCTGTTTATATCATCACATGACGCCAGCCGACCGAATGGACGGCATGGACCGACCCACCCCGTCTTCAGCATGGGAAGGTCACCGGGAGAGGCGCCAGGCTGGGCGATGATCGACGCTCATTGCGATTTGCTGATTGGCATGACATGGTCTTCGAAGAATGTGCACCTGAAACATATCGTTGTCAGTAAGCTTTAAAGTAACATATGGCTAGATAAATGTGAAGATATTTCAGCAACAACATTGATTCTGTCTTTGCCCAACACTTTGATCAGAGTGTCTATCTTCCACCTACCGACGATTTTGTGTGGCGTGGCTGGTCCTGCCTTCACAGCGGGGCTGTTCCTATCCTCACAGCGTGGGTACCTGGCCAGTGGCCAATGCACATGCATCACACATCGGAAACCTGTACTGGTGGGCGACGCCCGGAATGCCAAACTGCCCTACCAGTCGATACATTTAGAAGCAGAGCGTGCTTATGTATATGCATATACCTACCTGTGCAGTTGGGGCGCTGCATGAGGCTGGCTGAGAGCCGGCGATTCGTCACTGGGAGAGGTCTCAGATTTCAGTGATCTCACACATTGACATTGGCGGCTTGTTTTCACAGTCAACTACGTCATCACTTCCGGCAATGCTCCTGTTTGTTGTCTGACCACAGGGTGTGGCATTGATCAGCCGACCCTGAGCTGACCTTCCTCTACCTCCCGAGTGTTCTCCATGACGTACCACCCCAACACTGCCGCTGTCACTGCTGACGCACATGATAGTCCGTCCCTGACAGTACTGTCCTCTGATCTAACAACGGCGCGACACTGCTCACTGACCTGTCATCTGACAGTGCAGTCTGTGTGCTGACCTGTCATCTGACAGTGCAGTCTGTGCGCTGACATGTCATATGACAGTGCATTCTGCTCACTGACCTGTCATCTGACAGTGCAGTCTATGTGCTGACCTGTCATCTGACAGTGCAGTCTGTGTGCTGACCTGTCATCTGACAGTGCAGTCTGTGCGCTGACCTGTCATCTGACAGTGTAGTCTGTGTGCTGACCTGTCATCTGACAGTGTAGTCCGTGTGCTGACCTGTCATCTGACAGTGTAGTCTGTGTGCTGACCTGTCATCTGACAGTGCAGTCTGTGCGCTGACCTGTCATCTGACAGTGTTATCCTGTGACCCCGGCAGCCACGCGGCCCTGTTCACTGACCTGCCGTCCGGAGAACTCTGCCTTTTACGTCACACTGCAGCGCCGGGTAATGGACGGCACTCGCTGTAGCCCGGACGGCGGCCGGGACAGGAGTGACTTTATCTGCGCTGCTGGCGTCTGTAAGGTCAGTCCACGGTCAGTCGTCTGACGTCTCTCGCTCTCCTCCCTCCCCCTCCCTTCCTCTCTCCCTCCCTCCCTCCCTCCCTCCCTCCTTCCCTCCCTCTTTCACTCCCTCCCTCTCTCCCTCCCAAACTCAGTTCACTCACTCCATGTTTCTTTCATCCTTTGTTCCTCTTTCACCCCTCTTTACACCTCATCTTTGCTTGCGTCTTTTGTGTGGCGCCTATTTTCGCTCGGTGGTGGCCGTTTACACCAGTGGGGTCGCCGCTGAGGACAGCTCGCGGCTTTCGCAGCCCGTGGGCCGTGAGCAGCTCATAGCCCACACAAACGGCGCCGGCGGCGGGGCGGCGGCGGTGGCGGCGGCGGTGGCGGTGGATTCCATGCCTGTTTGGCCGCGCGGCATTCTCCGCTGGTTTAGTGCCGCCGTGTTGGCAGCAGTGCCGCTCTGCTCACCGTGAGCCGCCGTTGGCAGCCGTCGGGTGACGTCAGCAGACGCCGAACACGATCACAACGACCGGAAACGGCCGATCAATGGCGGATGTGGCAAATATGACGGATATGACGTACATGACGGATATGACGGATATGACGTATATGACGGATAGGACGAATAGGACGGATATGACGGATAGGACGGATAGGACGGATAGAACGGATAGAACGGATAGGACGGACACGACGGATATGACGGATAGGACGGATAGGACGAATAGGACGGATATGACGGATAGGACGGATAGGACGAATAGGACGGATATGACGGATAGGACGGATAGGACGGATAGGACGGATAGGACGGATAGGACGGAACACGACGGATAAGACGATAGGACGGATAGGCGGACACCACGGATCTGACGGATGGACGGATAGAACGGATAGGACGACACGACGGATAGACGGATAGGACGATATGACGGATAGACGGATAGGACGGACACGACGGAATATGACGGATAGACGGATTAGAACGGATTAGGACGGACACGAGGATTAGGACGGATAGGCGGATAGGACGATATGACGGATAGACGGATAGGACGGACACGACGGATATGACGGATAGGACGGATAGGACGGACACGACGGATATGGCGGATAGGACGGATATGACGGATAGGACGGATATGACGGATAGGACGGACACGACGGATAGGACGGATAGGACGGATAGGACGGATAGACGGACACGACGGATTATGACGGATATGACGGATAAGACGGACACGACGGATATGACGATAGGACGGGATAGACGTAGGACGGTAGGACGGATAGGACGGACACGACGGATATGACGGATAGGACGGGATATTGACGATTATGACGGATATGACGGTAGGACGATACGACGGATATGACGGATATGCGGATAGGACGGATATGACTGCCGAGTCAGACGTGGTAGAGCACAACACTGAACTTTCCGCTGCCGGCATCAGCTTGCCTCCCGACTCCAGCCGTGGCATGTTCGTGTGGCTCGGTGGCGCTGCCGTGACGCTCAGAGCCGTTGCCGTGACGTGTGACGGAGACCCGTGACGTGTTATTCCGCCCCGCCTGGCCGCTCAGAGAGCCGTGGCGGCTGATTCGCAGCCTCAGGACGGCTGGAGGTCAGGGCCGGCCCGCGGCCCGCTCAGCTCCGATCAGCTCTGAATGCGATGGCACGCGCCCACGACTCCGCTCCGCCGCCCACACGACGCAGGGTCGCGCTCTCCAGAGCCGCTAACAGCCGACCGAGACGGACCCACAAATCGCAACGGTACCGATCCGGTGCATTCAGAGTGACTTAACGGGTACTCTTGCAGTATATAATCGTAAATTACGGTGTACGAAATGAATTGCAGGGAAATAATTGTTTCCTCTCAAGCTGACCCAGCCGTTACGAAATTTAGTTCTGCCGTAGCTTATCGTAAAATGTGCATTCAAACCGAGAGAGCTGTCGAACAACCACAATCTAGTTGAAATATACAACAGTTTTAAGTCAAGATAACTGAGCATGGTCAGTTTGCATGCAGGTCAGTTTGCCACAAGAGCTCAATCACACAGTCCCAATCCATCCTAACGCGCTGAGTAGCCCGTAAGCTGGTTTCGCTCTGTATTGGGACGGAGAACCGATGGGTTTCGCCTCGAAAGGTGAACATGATGAAATGGGATGCAACATCGGGTCCAGGTCACCGTTATTACGCTGTGCTGCCCGTTTAGACCAGTTACAATGTCTTTGTATAAACAGGTTGATTGTGCTAATCATATTTTATTTTAATTAAAATAAAAGACAAACTCTTCTAACCCGTTTCGATTCACGAATCAACATCAGAGAATATCTGATGAACCTCAGAGAATATTTGATTAGTTTCAGAGAATCCATGATGAATCTCAGATAGTCTGTGATGAATCTCAGATAGTCTGTGATGAATCTCAGATAATCTCTGAAAAGTTGTGATATTTGTTTGTGAATCAAAACGCTTTAGAATAGCATGTTTTTTATTTTGATTACAATGATATAACAAATGCACAAATTATCATTTATCATTTATCATTTAGTTATTATCAGCACAAATGATCATGTATAACCACTTTGTTTACAATCAACAAGCTGCTAAACTTTCCCAACTCATATCGAACTTACAATGTCTTTGCTGGACATTAACAAAGTCACTTGTATGATGCCTGATTGGATACGATAGGCGTATTCTCAGCAATGCTTACCGGCATATGGATAGACACTGAAAAGTCGCATGCCATGCACGCTGCCTGATATCGATTCAACATGTCGATAGGACAGTCAGTTATATTTTTACCAGGTTGCCATTTTTCGTCGAAGACCAGTTTCAATGACTTTAATCGCATGGATCAGCTTACAAAGTACTTGGAAGACACCACTACTGATCACAGATTTCAGCATTGATTCTGCCGTAAAAGTGTAGACCACCCCGCTTAGCTTACCTCCCAGCTGAATCCTGTGCTGTTCAGGCGAGCTGATGTGGCGGCATTTGTTACAGCCATGGCCAGTTAGATTATAATCTAGAGACCCGTGGACATGAGACATGTGACATTGTCTGAGTTTTCAAACATTCCATAGCATTCCACATTGAAAACTTTGCGTTGGTGATGGAGGACCGTAATGTTTCCTTACAATTTTAAAACACAAATCGTCCTATTTAGGCATTATTAATTAAAGATGACGTTTACTACAACTTCGAGCTGCTTTCAACTTGCTGCCGTTGCAGCAGACCATCCTGCCGTCTGATCTCCGGTCAGCGGTGGCTGGCCCGTCCCGTCCGCTGCCGCTGCCGCTGCCGCTGCCTGCCTGCCTCCCCTGGCCGATCCCGGCGCGGTGCGGCAGCGGTGCGGCGCGGTGCGGTGCGGCAGCCCGGCAGCGCGGCCCGCTTCGCCGGCACACATGACACCGGCTGACCGGTCACCGGATACCTGGGCTGGGCGGCGCCGCGCGCCCCCTGCGCCACAATTAGCCGCACGTGCGTCGAGATGACCGCTCCGCCGTCCTGGCAGTGCGGCGCGGCGAGCCGGGAAACAGCGTGAGCGGCGAACCAGATGATTTAGTCAGAGGGTTGCCTGTTTGTTTTGGTATTTCCCGTGCCATGGGTGGGGAATGCAGATTGATCGGGGCTGTCATTGCTGCTCGTCGCTGTCTCGCACAGCATGTTTGGTGGCTTTCGTGACAACCACGACACTGATGACAAATTGAAACCGGAACGTTTTTTATCCGTAATTTGTTGCGTGTCGTTTTTGAACCTAGGGGAAAATATAACTATAATTTCTTTCTGAAATCTGAACATCCTTTAAATTAGCTACTTTCAGTGACTATAAAAGACATTTCTTAATCATTTTGTCCCAGTGTTCTGAGTTCTCGTCTCTGACCACTTGCTTTCCTCTCACCACGAGAAGGTATGCGGAAGCGGTGGTACTCTCTATCAATGTCAGAAGACACCAGACGACAGGCGTCCACCCTCTGGCCAGTAGACAGTGGACGGTCAGTTACCCACCCCTTGTTGCGGTGCAGACTGCAGAAACACCCACCCCTCCCCATCTCCCTACAGACTGGTCAGACGACACAGCACAGTGGACGGTGCCACTTGTGACCCGCCGTCGCATCTGTCATAGTACCTCAGCTGAACACTGCGCCGCTGTCACCGCCGCGCCAAATGTGACGCACCGCACACCAAACCGGCGCGCTCCGCTCCTCCGATGGTCGGTGGACGTGACGGAGGCCTTGTTGTAGCCGTGCTTCTCTCTACCCCCTGGAGATTTGTGAATGTGATGGAGTGAGGAGGGAGAAAGTGGGTCAGAAACAGGGGTGAAATCAAAGGGAGCTAATGGTGCCTGGTTTTCTCTCCTAAGCAACTCAAACTGTCCGGAAGTTCGCAGATATTCTGACTATATAATAGCCGTTTTCACGATGGATTATTTTGCGCGAAATGTTTTAAAACATTTTAAAAATGTTTTAAAATATTTTGGTAGTAGCAGTTTTCACGATGGCCTAATTTGTAAAAAAAATCGCCCTACGGGACCGTAGGGCGAGGGTTAAAATATTTCTCGTAAATTAGTCCATCGTCAAAGCGGCTACTACCAAAACATTTTAAAACATTGCAAAATGTTTCAAACATTTCGCGCAAAATAATCCATCGTGAAAACGGCTGATATGCGTAATCATACTAAATGTTTCAGAATAAATAATTTAAAACAATTTGTATATGGACAGGCACGTAGCCAGGAGTTCGTCTAGGACGGCGCCTCAAAAGGGTCTCTATCAGGCACGTAGCCAGGATTTCGCCTAGGGGGGGGGGGGCACCTCGAGAGGGCCCATTTACGAGCGTTGAAAGTGCCCATTCCCGAGCGTTGAAAGGGTTCATTCCCGAGCGTTGAAAGGGCCCAGTAGAACGGATGAAAGGTCTGCTCCTTCCGTACTGGTAAGGGGCCCATTTGGTATGGTATTGTGCAATGTGAATGGTCCCTTCTGACCCACCCAGGGGCCCTTTCGGTCTGGTCAAGGGCCCCTCTGACCTGCACAGGGGCCCTTTGAACTTCTCAGGGGCCCTTTGAACTTCTCAGGGGCCCTCTGGTCTGGCTAGGGGCTTTCCAGCCTGCTCAGGAGTTATTTCGACCTGGTAAGGAACTGCGCTGGCTGCTTTTTCGCCCTACCGACATACTAAGGGGTTCCTCCTACCTGCTCAGGGGCCCTTACGACCTGCCCAAGGGCCCTCTGTGCTGGCTAGGGGCCCATTCGACGTGTTCAGAGGGCTCTCTGACCCGCTCAGGGGCCCTTTCGGCTTGTCCAGGGGCACCTCTGATATGCACAGGGCTATTTTAAACGTCCAAGGGCCCCTCTGGTCTTTCAGAGAGGGCCCTACAGAGCTTCGAAGTGCTCTACACTACCTAAAGACCACAAGCGTGGTCTTCCGACTCTTAAAGAGCCCATGATACCGGGTCTCGTCGGCCCTTTTCGGCGCGCTGCAGGTGCCGAAAGGGCCCATCAGGCCTCGAAAAGGGCCCACCGGGTCTCCAGGGGAGGGGGGAAGGTCTGGCTGCCTTCGCCGCCGCCGCCGCCCCCTTGGCTACGTGCCTGTTTATAGACATTAAACAGTTTTATTTTATAAAATTAATTAATGCAAAAGAAAGCGAAACCTGATAAGTTTTTAAGATTTCGTCAGATTTATGGGGGAATTTGACCCCTCCCCCTCCAAACCAGTGTTGTGCCGCTCCGGATCTGCCAGAGATTCGGACGAACATGTCCTGCTCTGGATGACAGCGTTGGTGCTGTCTGTGTCAGCCTCATCAGCCTCATCCAAGCGACAAGCGTACAATGCGCAGAGTGTGCTGCGTAGATGGCTGCCCTGAAGACGCTGCGGCTCTTGTTTTGTACTGTTGATTGACGTCCTTTCGTCGTCAGCTCATGTCGTCTCCCTCTCTTAGTGTCAGTGCGAACCAAACGGGCACGGAACAAGTACCCGGGGAAAATAAACCTCTGAGGAAAATAAACCGAAACGGCCACATGCAGGGCCGGCAGAGAACACGACAAAAAGGAAAAGATTAAGAAGCATTATCGATTTTAAGCCTTGATAAAGAAAGCCAATTTAAAAGCACACTTGCACGAATAACATGATAGCCACTTTGATAGGCATGTTATGTCGAGGTTAATCATCATGCAATCAGCAATGTGTATTGTGTATTCAAGCTGCTTTTCGTTAACAGGCGATGGCATTACCATCCCTAAATGGGTAAATCGTGCTTCCTGCCTGCCAGCGGGGTAAGCGTTCTATTGTTGATACTGACAAGCCCATAGGTTGTGAGCATGCAGTCACTACAATGGCGGCACCATGGTCGCGATTATTCTGATACGAGATCGATTTGATGAGGCTCTTCAATAAATCTGAGATACTAGTAAACCTCGCTGACTTGAGTGGCTTTGACCGCAGTATAACCGGTGATCATTGGAGCATTCGAGTCATTTTCCTGACAGGACGGCCACGTTTATAATTTATAAGCAGATGTTTTGTTTTCCGCGGAACAAAGCAGCCTTGTTGTGGATGCCAGGTGATTGTCGCAGGTGCAGAATATCTCACTGATCTCACGAAATCTACAACGTGACAGTTTTGACAGAAACAGCTTTGGACAAGTTTTACTTTTATTTTGTAGCATGTTCCGAAATTTGTTTGATGAAGCCGTTCAATACATTTTGAAAACGAGTAAGCCTCGTTGACTCGAGGAGCACTTAAAGGAAATAGTTCACCTTGGATTGTTATTTTTTGTCAAACACCATTCGACTATATTTTGAAATACAGCTTCTTTTCATAATGTCAAAAATGGCCATACATCGCGCTGATTCAGGACAGAAGGACGTACATTATGAATTTTATCAAAACTATATGCGTACTCTCCGCAACGTCAAAAGTGGCTCAGCCAATCAGATATCGAAAGTAGTCGCGTAAGATTACTTATAGGCTCTTTGCCCAGGTGTAGAAGGCCACATTCTTGACATTCTTTATTTATGGCCCCACAGTTCCTTTCACCAAAAAGTCAAATTATATGTCGGCTGGAGAGCCCTTTCAGCCAAGAAACTTGCAGTTACGGGTTTTTTCAACAACTGCTACAAAACTGCTTTTCAGTTCAACACTCATGTTGAAGGTGAACTATTTTCTTTAAGTTTTGGCGCGGTTTAATCGGTACGTTCATTCAGAAAACTTCGTCCCTGTATGTACATCAAGGGTAAATCGTCTCTCGCTCTTCACTCCTGATGGACGACGTAATCCGGTGAATAAATCCGTCGTGAAAACGAGCAATAGTAGCAGTCCTTGCGTGCTCTATTCAAATACATGCCTCCATTCCCTGGGACGATGTTTGTTTCGTGTGACGGAAGCTAGCGTAGAAAAGGATTTCTTTAAAAAAGCTTTGGTTAGCGCACCCATTTTAGTTCAATGTCAACTGGGTCTTACTCGGTGCTGTTTGTCGGTGCTACATGCAGTGAAATCTATTGAAACTATTTTTGCCCTCGCCCCCGATACCGGGAGAGAGGGCTATAGTAATTGCATTGGATTCCACTGCGTGCAGCACCGACAGACAGAGGTAGAAACAACGGACAGAACTTTTGCACGGACAAAACATTTACCCTAGACTGTACCTCAGTCGGGAGGGTGCTGGGCTCTTGATCTGACCCGGTAGGGGCAGCCGGGGTTCGAGTCGCTTCGGCACTCACTATTTGTCCCTGACTGGGATGGCCTGCGACCGGTGGCAGCGGTCGCGTTCAAGGTCAGTTGATGTCTGATGGCGATGCGGACCGTGTCCAGGTATGTTGGGGCGTTGGGCACGTAAAGCTGTCGCCTCTAAATTCTGCCGGACACCAGAAATTGCGCAACCGGGTGGTAGGGTCAGAGCCTGCGCAACAGGCTTTGCTAAGCGTGGGTCCTGGCCTTGGAAATCCATGCATTGAAAACAATCGGACTAAATAAATTAAAAAAAAAATAATCAGGATAACTTTAGCCAATTTTAGTATCGTTATCTAAGTTCATAGCGGATTTTCTGTTTCAAAGCGAGGAATATTAACCTCACTTCTGTAAATTACAAGTTTTTAGGGTCTGACTTTAACTGGACACAAAAAGGGAAATTTTAAATAGTATGTTTTTGCTTTTCAAGTTATCCTTGATAAAAAACACAGGCACAATTGTGATGGTACCCCTGGCCAATAATTCGTGATTTGCCTCATTTAGTTAAGTTCTTGGGTGCAGCCCATAAAGCGTCTACCGTCAATGAGTACCTACTCATTTTTACACTATCCCATTTATGGCTAAAGTCAAGATCCTGCCGATCTGGAGACCAAAGCGACCATGGGGACGCCGACGACCCCCAAGCCCCCTTGTGACGACGCCCCCGTTGGGGGAGGGTGGAGGGGCGTAGGGCGTCGCCATGACGACCGGTAGATTGAAGGGATCGAGGGTTTGGAATTCGACGGATTAAATGCTGCCCCTTGGGTCGGAAATACGTTTTGTAATCCTTATTGTTTGATTTGGTATTTGTATAGCTCAAGGCCACTAAGTAAAAAAAAACTGTTAAAAATGTACACTTTAAGCATGAAACTGTTGAACTGAGAAAACGACATGATGGCGGGTTGCAATCTCTTATCGATAACGCTGCCGATACTTATTTGATTTATACCAATATCATACCGATACCGACGAGGACTTGCCGATACCGATACCGATACCGATACCGATACCGATACCGATACCGATACCGATACGATTACCGATACTGTTACCGATACCGATACCGATACCGATACCGATACCGATACCGATACCGATACCGATACCGATACCGATACCGATACCAATACCAATACCTATACCGACACTGACACTGACACCAGTTTTATTTAAAAACGCATCTCTAATTATTACATTTTGTTATTATCAGAGCATACTGATGCACTAGATGTTCATGCTTTGGTGTGTTCTCGCATTTATTGGAAGGTTTCTCTAGTTGAAATCGATGGGAGCATCAATATAACTGATTATTGTCTGAAAATCGCCCAATGAGTCCGACATGCAGCGCGGAGTGACTTAAGTTCACCGTTTCCGAGTACCCAACTTTAGCCACCTCATAAAAATGACAACCTTACATGAACAGAATCTCAGCACTGCAACCAACCAAGCATTTGCGCCAGTCTGCCCAGTTCCACCAATTTTGCATTCCACTATTTGTATTTAATGAGTCGAAGAAACACAAACATCTCTTTGGTGCGATCAGATCTAGGAAAAATATTTATTTTTTGAATGGCTGGGCACGAAGGACTGCATTGTCAAAAGTAAGAATGTTCAATATTTATTTTAAAAAAGTGCCGAGACGAACTATTAAAACAGACAAGCTTTCGAAATCACTGTCGTCATCAGGAATACAATTTTCTAAAAATACTTCTGTATTTGTGGCAAAAAAAAACAGACACACCGAAGACACATATTACCACCTAGCGTGCCAGTCTACAACCTTTCCGACACGCAAGACGTCCGCCACCCCGACCCAAACTTGACCTCCTCAAAGTGAGTAAATATCTGCCACCCCGCAGATTCGCACCCACATGCGAGGCTCAGTGTGGGACAGCCTTAAAGGGAATGTTTCGCGATTAACATAAGATTTTAGTTGAGGATGGCCAGTTTGTTGATTTCTATTGAATAGTATTGTAGAAATTTTAAACACCCACGGAGTTCTAATCGGAAAGTAAATTTTGAGTTTGGTTTTGGACATCTCAAAAAAATAAGGCCCTATGTTTTAGGGTAGGCCTCTTAAGGCCGATGTGTGCTCATCCCTTTTTATCAATGTTGATTGAATAATAGACTTGTTTTACAGTTTTGGCTATTACATTAGCATACACTAGTCATACATATATGCAGCGTGAAGATTTTTCTATTTAAAAAATTCCTTCAGTATGACTCATCAGCCCCAAATACTAAAACTTAGTTTTTCATGAATGAGCACTGTGTGAGAAACAAATGTCAGAATCGTGTTCGGCAGCAATTACTTTTCATATTTGCACCACAAGCGGCGTACATTGGACAGCTTTCAGAGAAGTGAAACATTCCCTTTAAAGGCTAAGTTACTCTGAATGACAGTAATCATTGGAACATGCGAGTATTTGTCCTGACAAGGCGGCGTCTCTAAGGGTTTGCCGTTTGGATCCACACATGTCGGTTTCCGGCGGATTAAATGAGCGATGTGTGTAGTTGCAAGAGATGGCCGCTGGTGCAGAATATCTTACCATATCGGTAACGTGCTAACGTCCGAACCTGACAGATTGGACAGAACATATTTTGACAGACCTTTGCTTGCTTTGGTGAGGAGTTACGAAATCGATTTGATGAATGCCTAAATATGTTTGTAGTGTAAGTTATGACGGGAGCTTGTTGACTTAGTTGACTGGTTTGCAAGCCTGTGCCATATTTTTATCGGCGGTCATTCGAGCATGCGAGTAATTTTCCTGTCAACCTGGCCACATTAAGCACGCACTTTCACACACACACATGTCTGTCTCCGGCCGATTAATCAGCGGGAAGGTAGCGTTTTGTGGAATGTTGGTAATTTTCGCAGGTGCAGAATATTTCTCCAAATCGACAATGTGTCGACTTGACAGATTTGTCAGAGACAGCTTTTGACAGGTTTGTATTTTGTGAGTAGTTCCGAAACCGATTTGATGGAGCCCTTCAATAAATTCGAGTTATGAGCGAACCTCGCTGGCTTGAGTGGCTTTGGTCACGCTTTAATCGGTGATCATTGGAACATGCGAGCTATTTGTCTGACAAGACGGACCCGCTAATGATGTACTTTCACACACAAGTCCGTTTCCCTCGGATGTGAGTAGCTAATGAAATGTTGGGTGATTGCTACAGGTCCAAAATATCAATATCTTACCAAATCGACAGTGCGCCAAAGTGACATATTTTACTAAAACAGAGCCTTTGCTCTTGTGACAAGTTCCGAAAACGTGGCAGAGGTAAGAACAAGTTGGCTCTCACTCTTATATGACCGACAAAACCCTGAATATATGTGAACACTATGCCGAATACTACGTGCCAAGAACAGTGCAAACTCCAGCACTGACATATTGAATCGCTGCTGACTGATTGGGAAGAGACACTCCTGCTCGTCTCGGCCTCGACATGAAGCCACTCTCAGATTAGGCTCAACTGAATCCAGCACTCCCAGTTGTGGCCCTTAACAGTCACAGCCATGAGCTCCGGTGCAGTTATCCAGACGTTCACTGGTCCTGCGCTGATAACCTGTTGTAATGTGAGGCTCTGCTGGCTCGCTGCTGCTGTAGCTGTAGCTGATGGGAGAACAATGGTTAGTGGGCGTAGCAATGTGGGGGACCGCGGGGCCGGGCCGGGTCAGTCTCAGTATCCCTACCGTATGGAGCAGAGTTGGTCTTCTGTGGCGCGCCCCTGTGAATGTCTGGGCCAGACTACGCCAGAGACGTTCTGTTCTGATTCTGTTTCTGTTCTCATTCTGTTCTGTTCTGAAAAAAACTTATTCTGTTCTGAAAAACGCACCGACGCAGGTATACAACCTACCCCGACCAGGCGTGTTCCACTGGATGACGTCATCGCTGCGCCTTAAGGTGTGACGTAAGCTGTCATTGGGTCTCGTCCAGACCAGACACCTCGCGAGCCTCAGCCAAACCCGCCGGCTAAATTCGCGCGCGGACGCTGCCGACGCTACCGGCCCGGCGCGACCCCGGCATAAACTAGCTCCCATCCCGGTGGGTGATATTCTATATTTTGACAGCGTCTGAAAGACGCGTCTGCCGGTGGTAACAGTCGCTGAAAGACGGCCGCGGTGGCCGGCAGCCGGACAGACTTTACCACCGGTCTCAGATGACGAGTTACGAGCGGGTGCCGCCGCGGACAGGGACGACGACACACCTGCTCGCCTCTCATGAAAGCCGGCGCCCACCCAGGCGGCGCCAAACGGCTCGGCACGGCCGGCTGTGTGGGCGGAACGGCAGCGACATCTGTGGTGGGTTTTTGAAAGCTTTCGTTGGTGGAGTTGAATAGGAGCAGCACCAGTCCTATCTGCCGGTGAAGGTGCTGCGGTATGAATGGTGAGCGGTGAAGGAGCTGGGATTCTGCCAGCAGTCTTCGCCCATGGGCTATGCTTACCCCCTGGGTATATCCACTGGGTATACCAAGTGCAGACATGTGCTTGGATCCCGAAAACGGATCCCAGTATCTGATCTCTCGGATATCGATTATCCCGGATCTGGATCCCGGATCCACTGGGATCGTAGATTCACCTTCACAAATTGCCGATGGATCCACTGGGATCATAGATCCGTGTACAATTTTAGTCGACGGATCCGTCGGGATCCGGGATTGCATGCACCATTTTGCATTGGGATCTACTGTGATCCCAGATCCGCCATTTTACTGATATATATTTTCGGAACCCATTTTTTAAAGTAACTGTCAGTACTTTCAATTCGTTGTAAATGAAACAAGTATGACCTTATGCGTTTTAGTTACATTTTGTCAAGAAATACTATAATTATGGCATAATATATAAGTCGGATCCTGTCGGATCCGAGATCCGTTCGAATCAGAGATCCATTTCCATTGCATATCATGGGATCCTGTGAGAACTAAGATCCGTTACCAAATGAAATCGATGGCTCCACTTTGATCCAAGATCCACTGTTGTAATTTGTCGTGGGATCCATTGTGATCATAGATCCAACATTGTGATTTGTCGAGAGATCCTCTGGGATCATGTATCCTTCTTTCAGATCCATACACATGTCTGCCGGTGTGGCGCTACTATGAACCATTTACTTTAGGTATCCTTGGTACCGACATACAATGCAAAGTTGTATCTACCTATCGATTTTTAATACGAGTGAGCGCGAGGCGCTCGCGAGTTCTCACGGAATACGGGATTTGTATCACATAAGCGGCCGACCCGTCCGATCATAACGACCGACCCGACGTCGACCATAACGCTTTTGAGGAGCTATGGTCTTTTGAATCTCGCATCCGATTGACAAGCGGTCTCCGCCATCTGATAGCCCAATTCAATCAATTATGCTATTGACATGTTTCGTCTTACGTGAGGGGTCAGTTGTGCGCGCAGGGGCGTAGCCAGGAGGGGGTAGAGGGGGCACGTGGCACGTGCCCCCTTCCATTGGGCCGACTTACACACTAAAAAATTATCGGCGACGCCCCTGCTTGCGACTATTTAGGGACCCTGAAAAAATAGTGGCCTAAATCCGGGGTGATTTTTTGCGCCATTTTTCGGGGAGGGAGGCCCCTGAGGGTGACGTGACCCCCCTTACCGAAGGTCTGGCTGCGCCCTTGATGGTGCGTGGTACGTGCCGCGTCAGAGGTATCAGAAAATGTTATCCTGCTATAGCTGAGACACGGCTGGACCGATTAAGCTGAAATTTGGTGTGTGGTTTGAGGATGAGACCACACTACTGGCAACGTCGTACAAGTCAAGCTCTGGTCACACTGCACGTGCACACGTGCACATCCCAGTTAGCAGTTTTGTTACTCAGAAGCGGCTGGAACGATTAAGCTGACATTTGGTGTGTGATTACTGACGTGAGAACACAACACTTGCAATGTTACGCAAGTCAAACTGTGTCACACTACACGTGGGACTGGGCACGTGCGCCGTGCACACCTCTGTTTCGTAACTCAGACACGGCTATCGTGTTTCTACCGGCTCGCTAGTCCTTCGCTGATTGAAGAAAATAGCTCACCATCAACATGGGGTTTTTAACTGAGATAGCAGTTGTGTAGCCTCTGTTGGGAAACCCCTATCTGCAAGTTTTATTCACTGAAAAGACTCTCCAGCTAAAGATACTTAATGTTTTTAGCGAAGGAATGCGGTGCTTTACACGAAAGAATGCGGTGCTTACGATAGCCTGGGCAGACGCAGAGGCTATATAATCGCCCAATCAGCTTCCAGCTGGACCACTTTCGACTTCTTTCGAATCTGATTGGCTGAGCCATGTTGTTCATTCGCGTGACGTGATGACTCTGACTCGGAGAGTATGTATATAGTTTTGATAAATTAATAATGTACGACCTTCTGTCCCTAATAGGCGCGATGTATGGCCATTTTTAACAATATAAAATAACTTGTATTTCAAAATATATCATCAACTCGTGTTAAGAATAAAAAACGTGAACTATTGCCTTTAAGGCGTCTTACTGGTTATTGTCCAATGGCTTACAATTATATGAAGCCGATATAAATGATACGGAAGAAAAAATGTGAACTCATGCGGAAGGGCACGGGGTACCTTCGACTATATACCTACATAAAGCATATGTCGCTTACCGGAACAATAATTTCGAACATTAGCTTTCAGCCGGCCACTGAAAAAGCATGTGGTTTCCGGCATTTCCCATGGCAAATACAAATGGTTAAGCGCTTTCCTCTGATTTACTGTTCACATCAAACTGTTATAAAAACCAACTCTGATGACGCTGCAAGGCGAAACATTTTTTTTTTATTTTTTTTTGCGTTAAAATGAACAAAGGTTATTTTAATATAACTTTTAAAGACATATTCACACCAAACTGCTCAAAAACTCATGGAGATGTATGCTGTGTTGTTCAAAACACAAAGCGTAATCATAATATTCTCTACAGCACATATTCGAGATAGGCTCCGTTTCGGCTGAGGCACAGCTTTGCCCTCCGCCTCATACTCACCAAGTTGTTTACGGGCACATGTCGGCGGGGATGGTCCGCACTGCAGCTCCCACGGCTGTCTTTAGTTGCTTCCTGGTCTGAAGATTCTTCTTAAACTCTTAAACTCTATTCTTCTTAAATTAGGGACCTCGGCGTAACACTAGACTCAAAATTAACCTTTGCATCACATGTCTCTGACATAGTCAGTATGGCTAACCTAGCGCTTGGCCTCCTTACTCGTTCTTTTCAAGTCGGTACTAGCACTTCAAAATTCAACTGCAGCGCAGTGCTAGGCTGCGTACTTCGCGAACGTGCGTTCAATTTTAGAATACTGTAGCGTGGTCTGGGCGGGGGCGGCCAGCTTCCACACTGTGCGCAGTGCGGGTTGATCGAGTGCAACACAAATTCCTCATTTGGCTACTTACTCATACATCCTCCGGACAAGCTATATTCTCTTTCTTATGGTAGCCTTCTGCTCCATTTCAAAATTCCTTCCTTAGCATCATCACGCAGAGTGCGCACGATCTGCTCTTCATGAAGGAACATCACTCCGAGGGAATAGTGGACTCTCGGGTCCTGCTCGAGTCGTTTTCCCTGCAACTGTGCCCACTGGATCGACCCGCACGTCTCGTCTTTTGGACTGTGCCTGTGCGGCACGAGCGTAAGAACGGTAGACTCCGAGGATGTTCTGCCGGCTTCTCAGGTGAGCAATGAATGCCTTCTATCTACGGCCAGTGCTTTTATACGCAGATCATTTTATGCCCAGTTTGAGAGTTTTTAAAACCCAGGTGTTGAAGTACGTTTTAAACCCTGATAGTTTGTCGCTGTAGACTTTAGGCTGTGCGATGATGTGATATGTGTGCTGTGTGGTGTATTTATTGTTTGTATTATATTCATGACTTCGCCGTCAGTGGAGCGGTAGCTCTGTTGGCGATCAACGAAATAAATAAAATAAAAATACAAACACCTATAACTCTTTTAGTGACCTCCACAGAAATTTGTGAAGTTGGCTCAAATCCGGATATTGCCCTAACTGAAACACTGCCCCAGAAACCACTTGCAAAATGCAACCGTGCCCTAATATAGCTTTGTGGACGAGCGCTTCAAAATTCTCAGATTGTGGCCGAGACGAAGTCGAGGCCTCAAACTGTGAATTTTGAAGTGCGAGTTCACAAAGCGATTTAGTGTACAGCTGCAGCACGAGCTTCTAGATAAAATCAAGTCAGAGTAATTATATTGATTTAAGTCTGGACTTATCATACATAAATACCAGCACGGCTGAATAAAATAATTTCTTCAGGACGGACGGGTCGTATGTTGGATCCGCACCGAGACCGAAGCAGCCCGGTGGTGGAAAATCCGGCTAACACGCGAGCCGATTTCCTCACAAGACAATATTATGCGGCCTAAGGTGTGGTATTTATTTATCATCATATGCCTACCTCCAGTTTGGAAAATACTGCGCCGTAAAATTGAATTTGCGGTTAGACATGCTACACATGCCCGGACGGGCGAAAAGACTGTTGAACCAATTGACTTAACATTGATTATGAGTAGCTGAAAACCTATTTTACCACATGCTTCGGCTGCTAGTGCTAAAACATACTAGAAGACAACTATGTGTGAGAGTGTGATCTAGTTTGTCCAACACTCATGGTCTACGTGACTACTGTACACGTAACTCAAAGCTACCTTGCCCAACTAATTATCATGTTTTAAGCATTTTCACCGAAAGCCGTGAGTCAACTGGTGAACACATCTCAAGCGTAGCATCTAAATGTTGATTTGCATAATAGCATTCTGTCGGTGTCCAGAGCCTTGCTCAAATGGACATAGATCATCCTTAGGATTCATTTGGCCTGTAGTTAGTGAATTCGGTTAAAAATTCCTATGAAACTGCCGGTTCAAATTTATTGATATTTGGTCACCATTGGCAAAATTCCACAAGTTTAGGTTTTATTGTTTGCTTCGTTTGTTTGCGTGGATTCAAATGGAAATAAACGTCTGGCTTCAAGCGAGTGGACCTAATCAACATTGGTCATTTGGTGGAGATTGACACTAGTCTGTAGAAAACAAAATTTCTGAATTAAGCCATGTACTTCGAATTCCTCAGATTCACTTAGTTGCTGAATATTTCAATAGTCAGCCAATCACATCGACGGAAACTTAATTATCGATATTCGCCAGAGAGCTTTCGCTACTAGAAGCATTGCTCTTAAATTACAACGCTAGCATATATAGTTAGATCTGGCTAATAGAAAACAACTCGTGAGCACTGATAACAGCTGCCGAACAGAGCCTCGAAACTAAACACTAAACCCATTACATTGCTCGCTATAGGGTTTGTTTATCGTCCTTTGTTGCGCCATTATTAGGTAACATTCTTCGTTACTCGTTGTATTAGTGACGATCGTTTTATTAGAGTTTTGAAAACCAAAAACAATGCAAAAACAGAATATAAGTAAAAATTCAACTAAAAGGCTCCAGACGTGAATTTCTATCGTAACCAATGATCAAACCAATAGCTTCTCACCGTAATACAAATATATTTGACATTTCAAAAGAGTAGGCACACTCCCTTTAAGTCCGTCATTTCACGCGCTTTGATGTTCGTGCGACAAATGTGATATTTAATTTTCCGTTGAATCTCCATATTAAAAATAAATTTGTCAACCGAACTGCTCAAATCTACCTCAGGTAACTTTTATCATCTGAACTTTGATCTTTGATAACTTCGATCGCTTATTGACGTCACGACCAATCGGAGAGCAGAATTATAAATTACGTAAATATCCTTATTTTTTAAATCTTCATAATTGAGAGGAATTTATATTACATTGACAATATATGAAGTGTTTTAAATAATTTGCGTTCCATCAAATACATAAAAACGGTGGGTTAGGTAGCCTGCAACTAGTCCATTGCACTGCCCGGGAACGGATTCTACTTGTAAACAAACATTTGATCCTATTTTTCAACCAATTAAAAAAGAACAAGACTCAGTCTTGTCATATTGTGTGGTGTGAGTGTCGTGCTCAATATCTGTCCACACATGCTGCCTCGCGGACGATGCCGCCATTTGCATGGTATCACCGCTATTTGATGCGTTGTGAGATCTACATCAGAATTAATGTAACTACATATGGTGCGGCTACCGGAGCTTCTACATGACACAATGCATGCAGAATTCATATTGATGAATGGTGATGTGGTATTTGCCGAAGCGTCCAGAAAGGCAGGCTGGTGGACAGTGCAGTGATGTCATTAAGATGTTATTTGTATAATTCAGGTCTGCATTTGATAGTCTATATTGTGCAATGTCTCGTGAGATTTGAGTCCGCTGTATGAATATATGATTAGAAGTGGTGTGCTCGACTGCATAAGCTTGGTAGCGTTCATCCAGACATTACAATTTATAATAATTATTTAGTATATAATTAGGATAATAAGACATTGCAGCATCATTGATTGTAGACTATGTTCAATTTCCGAGCTTTATTGTCAGCGAACAAGTTTCCGAATAAAATAGAACGAGTACCGGAAAATGTAACCTCCTCCGGGATTTGAACCCACGCCAAGGTGCCATACATACAAGTGATTGATTTATGATTTGAACCATTATTTATTTACTTTGCACAGCCGGGTACCTATGACTGCAAAATAAATATGTAGTGGTATCTGTCCAAATTACCGCTATGGTTTTATATCGATGCAAATGTTTAAGGTTGGAATAAAAAGTCAACTGATTGTGTTGTATGTAAGGTTGTTCCCTCAGAACGCCTTTGATGATGAGGATAGAACGATGACTACAAATTAAAATTATCATTTTGTAAGCGAATTTACAATGTTAGAAGTCCTGGAGCTTGCCACTCATTGAAATAATGTACTGCTCGAGTTTTTTCTATTGATATAATTATTTTACCAAATTTGACCGAGTATTGAATAAAGAACGTTTTTGACCTGTTTCCTGTTGTTTCCGGAGGTAACTATGTAAATTTTCTCAAAGAAGAACATCAATTCGGCCATATTCTCAATAGGACGGTTGTGCTCATGGTACACCAGAAATCTGGTCATTGCCGTTTGTGAACGCTACGATATGGGCATTTAAACCACGCAAACTGCTTGACATTATATGTTCTCTGGCGAGCAGTATGTATGTAGCGGCACAGCAACCCACCCAAGTTAATTCAATGTGTATCGCTACTTGTAATCGGGCTTCCATGAAGTGGAGAAACATTCCAAGTTAGGGTGGTGTAGACGAGCTTATCAATCACTTGTATGTATGTACCGCTTGTGTACGCAAATGATAACATATCGATTGTGTCTACTCTCCATAAATGTAACTGGCACCAAGCGGGTCAGGCCTGCCGGAAGGATGGGGAGCAACGGAGTACAGGGTTGTATTCCGACCATATTTGGAACAGTTACTTTTTCTTGTCTACTCCATCTAATTGCTTCTTGGAATGCCTCTCCTTTTAACATCGCAGTTTATTGAACTGACATAACGATGCTGATGACATGTGCCCAAATTTGTGTGTCTACATCTGACATGGAATCAGGAATTCTGCTCCTATTAATATTGTTTCTGATCTCACAAATCCGTTTATAATTTAGCTTTGCATCGCAACAGCTGTCCAATGTCTGCACTTCACAGTCATATCACGACGACATAACTTGTGCTGTTTAATCCTGAGCTGACTTTTGGCGCGCCTGGGTGTCGGCTGTCGGCGGCATTTCCGGGTGATAGTAACCGGGCACGGCGCCAGGCTTGAGACTCGTCTGACCCCACCTCAATCGTTGGCCATTCATCCTGGCCAGGTCGCGGAGGGGGAGGGAGGGGAGGGGAGTGGAGGGGAGGGGATGGGAGGGAGAGTGGTGTGATCGGTGACCGACACTCGGCGGCTGGCGGTGTGGGGAGCGTGGGTGGCAGCCACGCCTCGCAACCCATTGTCAGCGGTCGGCTGTGGCCCTGCCGTCTTATGCTAAGCCGATCTGCAGTGGTGCTCGGCCCAGCAGTGACCTGTGACGTCACCGTCTGGTCGTCCCGCCCTGCTCGGACCCGGCCCGCTCACCGATGGCGTCCGATACAACAATGGACGACATGATGGGCCGGCTGGACGGACGGAAATGGCTGGCATTTGGACGCGCTGCCGAATGTGGCCTGACACGGTCTGGTGTCTGAGTGACGGATGGCGAACGGTGGAGGAGATCAGCCAACCACCCCTGCCTAGGCCTGGGCTCCAATGAATTGTCACTGCGGGGAATTTCCACTGGTGCATCTATAGGCTTCGATTTTTTTGTGCGGGGGGGGGGGGATCCCTTTTCGACAGGGAAATGTTGTTGACCAGGAGGGGGGGGGGGGATAGTGTCAGGTCTTCGGGACAGTTAAACGCGTTTTTCTTACCGTCAATTGTGGGGGATTTTTGCGTCCACTGCGAGGGATTTCAAGGAACTGCGGGGACAAATCCCCCAGTGAACATGATAAAATAGGCCCTGGCCACTTCCGCCGGAGACCACAGACCAGGAGTGACGGTGACGGTGATGGTGACGGTGACGGTGACGGTGACGGTGACGGTGACGGTGACGACACCAGGTGTAAGTGACTCTCAGACGAGTGATCACGTGTGCTGGTCACGTGACACTCGCGCTCTGTCGCGGCGCGAGGCACGTGTCGTCAGCACACCGGCCGTTATGGTAGTGGTTGTGGTCATTACATGAGGTGCAGAGTCACGCGGCAGCTCCAGCTCTGGCTCTATGGACTGTTGATGATGGGTAACGTATGGTGCGTGATGAGGTCCTGCAGACTGACTTCAGATATCAGCCGGCTGGGCTGACATCAATTCATATTTGTTTTCATAGTCAAGTTCAAACTCTTTCCTGATTCTTATGAACCCAATCATTGGTCCTGGTCGAGCTGGTCTCGTCTCTCGACCATGTCAGCGCTGCTCTCCTTTTGGCATGAGTTATAGTTTGATCCATCCCGAACTGCCAACTGCTTCAGACGGACTGTCTATGGCTTCCAAATAGTTAATTGTTAATTTCGCTGACAGCGGTTATATGATAAAAAGTAGCCATCGTGTATCTTCTGTGTGCATTCCCACACAATTAATTCCCAGCTCCGAAAATCGCGTTGCAATGCAAGTTGAATCACGGAGAGCTTATGGAAACCTGCAAAGGATGCAGTTTGGTCTGGGAAGAGTCAGTTGCATTCATGAGAGAAACTCGTTATACAGCCTGGCCTGACATGAATTATTACACACCACATAAGATAACACTGCAGCTCCTTTCTATGGTGATCGTGTCCGGAAATTGATACGTTCTGGAGTGTTACCGAACCACCTTTTCATACATTTTGTGATAAAATTGTTTAAATGAGCAATGCTTAAATATCTATAAATGAACCACATATTTACCAAACCATAAGAAAAACCAATCTATGTCAGTATATTATTTATAATAAGTGCATGGTTATTTTACGTTTGGCTGAATTTGCGTATCATTAGGTAAAACAACGTTTGCTGTCGCATAACATACATCGGATAGATGCTTTAATCTCAAAGCATGAAGCACAGCGCATGTCTTCATTCATGATGGTATCTGGGAACAATGGGGATTTTACAGCTGGTTTGTTGACTCCTCTTTGAGCTTGATATCGACTCTATATATTTGGTACGTTTGCTGGTGACCGTTGTATTTTTATTTCATAGATTGGAGTGCAGAACCATACCGGGCCCGTTTATGCGGTCCGTTCTGCTGCTGAAGGTGACGAATACCGATGATTCAGTCCGGCTGTATGATAGGGGCACATGCTAGAGAGCATTGTTCAAAAGAAGCACAACATAAAAATTGTTCATTTTTTCGTCAAGTCCAGGGTTGGCCACTGATCAGCGCGACTTTAACACTAACGATAGCTGAGTCATACTGAAAGCCAGCCCGATAGGTACGGTGGGACGCTCCCCATATACAGAGAGGTGATGGATAAGGCATTACAGCGAGTGAAGGGGACATGCTGGTCTGAAACCGAATACCGATACACTGTGTGGGACAATGGGAGACAGCTCCTTGTAGTCAATTACGCGTGATAATGGCGACACGACGTGGCCTAGGTACAGGGTTTGCTGTGCTGACGTGGCCTAGGTACAGGGTTTGTCATGCTGTCGTGCTGACCGTGGCCTAGGTACAGGGTTTGCTGTGCTGACGTGGCCTAGGTACGGGTTTGTTCCAATACTGCTGCCTTCAGTGCTAAGACGATCGGTGTCCTATTGTATCTAGGGTTTGCCTCGTGCCTCCGAGCGGTCCAGCCCTAGTACCAGGGTTTTGTCATTGCTGTCGTGCTGACGTGGCCTTAGGTACCAGGGTTCATGTCGACTTGACGTGGCCAGTACAGGGTTTTGTCCATGCTTGTTCGTGCTGTACGTGGCCTATGGTAAGGGGTTTGCTGTGCTGACGTGGCCTAGGTACAGGGTTTGCTGTGCTGACGTGGCCTAGGTACAGGGTTTGTCATGCTGTCGTGCCATTGCATTGTAATTGCGTTAGCGTACTGCGGAGCTCTGCGACACAATGTAAAACAGTTACATGTACTCACTACTCAGTATTGTGTGATCACGCTTTTTCCATGTCGCGTTTCATCGCAATCGCATTAGTAAACCCCTGCTACTTCATCCGAGCCGAGAAGTGGCAGCGCGCAATCTCCTTTGCAATAAGCTTGGAACGTATTTTTAGCCTGCATCTACTGCTGTGGCATTCGGCTGCTTAAGATGGATGCCACAGTCCCATGGACCGGACCTCTCGGCAATGCATTATGTCTATTCTTGTCCACCGTCTAATCCCGACGTTTTACCCCGTGCTGCATCTGTCGTCCGCCGTCTGTGTTCGTCTGGGTCGTGACTCGTAACACACACCGGCCCCGCATCAGACGCCGGCGGCAGCAGCGTCGCAGATCTAAAGGTCACGGCTGCCGTGCCACCCATGTCCAATTTTGACGCTGTGGCGTCGGCACGGCGTGCCGCCGTCCGCAGAGACTGCGACGCGGCCGGCGTTCACAGGCC